>JAVHLU010003293.1:0-12050 GCA_036785755.1 Colletotrichum ledebouriae
AGAAAGGGAGGATTTTAGGGTCTATATTATTCCTATCTTAATTCTATAAGAAAGTATAGCTATTACTATTCCCTTAGAACTAAGGTAGGTTTATAAATATCTTCCTCTCTTTAAACTACGTTTTTATCGTTATTTATATTATTATTATTTATTACTTATAAATTTCTTAAGTTATTATTATATTCGAAGTAGATTAATTACATATATATATATATTAATAGCGGGGATATATAGATATAATAAAGGCACCTAACTCTCTAAGAAGCTTATAAAGGCTATTAAAAAGAGCAAAAGAATCCGCCTCTAGGTACTATTAAAAAAGGGCTAGAACTAATAGGAACTAGAAAGATAATAAATAATATAGCTCTACTTATAAATAAGTAAGAATATTAAAAGTAAGCTTAAAAGATATATAGAATAATTTATAGATCTAATTAAAAGAGATCCTCTTAATTAGGCGTAGATTTACTAAGAAATTACTAAAAAACGAGATATAGGGTTATTAAGGTACTAATAGTAATAATAATAATACTATCTTCTCCTCCGCTACGCTCCTCTCCTCTACGCTCTACTCTATAGTCTCCCTATAACGGGTCCGTGCGCTAAGGGAGTTTTCTAAAAGTTATATAGCTAAGTCTATCCTATCCTATCCTAATACCTAATTAGTAGAAAGCCTTTTTAGAAGCTAATATAGGGTATTATACGCTCTATAGCTATATTTATACTATTATTTATAGTATAAAGCCTACTTATATAACTATAATAATCTATAAATATCTAATAACTAATAACCTTACTAAGCTACCTCGCTTATAGAAGGACCTTTTAAACCTCCTATAAGCGCTCTAAACTTACTTTAAAAAAGTAGCTAAGGTTAAGATAGGTAAATTATAGTAAATAGATACGTAGTGTGTAATTAATTAAGAGATAACAATAAAGAGACTAATCCCTTAAAAGTAGGTATTTACTTATAAATTTAATAAGGATAATATCCTTAACTAGTATAAAGTAAGGATCTATATTTAAGGCGATTAGTAAGAGAAGTCGCCCCTTAAATAGACTTATATAATAACCCTCGCTACTTATACCTTTAGGGTAGTAATAGTAATTACTATATAATTTAACCTCGAAGTTAAATAATTCGATATTATTAACGTATTCCTAAACGCCTCCCAGGACCTAAATAAAGACCTAATTATTTATAAGTTACTAGATAGCTTTAAGTAGCCTAGAAAGGATATTAAACTATACTACGCGCTCTATAAGCTAAGGAATATACTACTACTTTAATATAAGGAGTTCTCCTTAACCCTTTAGCGCCTAGGCTTTATACTTATAAATAAAGACCTATATCTCTTCTAGTTAACTAAGAAGAGGGTCCTTATTATTTTCTATATAGATAACTTCCTTATCCTATTTTATAAGAACTATAAAGAAGTAGTATAAAGGGTAATTACTAGCCTAAAGGAAGTATATATATTAAAGGAATAAGGCTTAGTTACGTACTATCTTAGAATTAGAGTTATCTATAACTAAGCTATATAAAAAATATACCTTTCCTATAACTAATATATTAAATAGGTTATAAAGAAGTTTAATTTACTTAACTTAAGAGCGCTAGTAACCCCTTTTTTAAACTTACTACTCCTAAAGAGTAAAATAATAGTAATATTATTAGAGGTAAAGAGTTTCTAAGAGAAGATTAGCTCTATACTCTATATTACTATTATAATCCGACCTAATATTACTTTTATATATTCTCTACTCTCGAGATTTCTAATAAATCCCGCTCCTTATTACTATACTACTACTAACTAGGTTATATAGTACTTATATTATACTTATTACCTTATAATACGCTTTAGTAACTTAGGGAGTAGATAGGTACTATTAATTATAAGTAATACTTTATCTATAGATAATAAGGAGATATAGAGGTCGTCTTAAGGGTATATAATCTCGCTCTTTAGAGGACTAATCTAGTAGAAGGCTACTTAATAAGCTATAGTTATAATATTAATAATAGAAGCAGAGCTTCTAAGCCTAGAATATATTACTAAGGAGATAATCGCTCTTTAGAGGCTATTTAGGGATATTACTCTTAAACTTAGCGATATCTAGAAGATTTATTATAATAACTAATAAATAATTCGTCTTATAGTAAGCGAAAAGGAATAGATCTTAACTAAGCTATAGTATATTAATATTTAGAATATATAGCTATAATAAGAATATACTAGAGGATTGTTTAGCGTAGTATATATACTAATAAATAAGATACTAGCTAATAGTCTTACGAAGGTTCTTAATTATAAGAAATTCAAGGCCTCTGGCCACTGCATAGTGATTTTACCTACTCAAGTGCAAAAGACCTTCTAACTCCGCGCCTCCTGATAATATATAGCCTTCGGTCACGTGATCGTAACTTTCCTAACTACAGCCGCACTTATATATACCCGTTATACTAGATAGCCTTATAATCTTTAACTTTATATTAATAATAATATAGTTTTTAATTATTTAATAGACTACGAAACTATCGACTTTTCCTCTCGCATACTACCCGCGCTGCTGATACCGCCTCTATTACCGCTTTATCTACTAGCTATGCTATTATTAGTAACGCTCTCTCTATATTAAAGCAGTTAGCATAAGCTATACTTACTAATATTTAAGCCCTAAGGGGCCTAGGCTGCCTCTACCTTAATAGTATAGAGGACCTACTTAAAGAAGGGCTACTCTATAGGGTATATAACGACCTACCTAGCTTCTACTATTAAGTCTACTTACTTAGCTATAATATAATAGTAAGTATCCCCTCTAGGGGTATTAATAAGAGCCCTCTTAAGGGCTATATTAATAATATACTCTCTATATATAATAGAGTAGTTAAAAAAAGAGCGGGTTTTATTAATTATATTAATACTAAACTCTCTAGCAAGCTCTTACGCGTGATTAGTATTAAAAGGTATACCTTATATAAGCTTAGCGTTTTTATATATAAGGTCTAGTGCTAATATAGTTAAGGGATAAAGAAGAGGGAGAGGTATAAAGCCCTACTTATAGCAGAGCTTCTTATACTTCTAGCTATAAGAACCTCTTAGGAAAGACCTCTTTAGTTAAGGAGTTACTTCTTATATAGTAGTATTTACCTTTAGTACCTTACTAGAAGGTCGACCTTTTAGGTTAAGAAGTTATCTTATATAGTAGCTTTTATAATACCTTGCTAGAAGGTTTAGCGAGGGCGTTTCTAGGCCACGAGAGCCTTAGTAGCCCGTTTAGCTCTAATATAATTAGCCCTAGTATAGCGCGCATCCGACTTTATATAGTAATATTTAGAGGGTTTACTTATAAGTAGTAGGAATATATAGGGTTCCTATATTATTTTCCTTAACTAGTAGAGGGTATAGGTTAAAATACCTATATAGTATTTCCCGAATTATACCTGCGAACTAGGTGAATTTGTTATAGTCTTTTTGCGAAGGGGCTGCGGCGTAATTCCAAGCTTAATAAGAAATTCAAATAGTTTTATTCGCTCCTTAATCTAAAAGATATATAGAGAATAATTATAATAAATAAGGGACGCTCTAAATAAGTATAAGAGGGCTAGTAGCGCCTAATTTTTAATTAATTTATAGCTTACTAGCTAGGGAGCCTAAAGTTACTCCTATAGGAGTAAAAAGAATATAATATACCCTAAAGGGCTACCTTAAAACGCTAATTTTTTACTACCTAACCTTAGAGGATTTGCTTATACTAATCTATTAGGATATTATATAAGGGTAGTAATACCTCTAGTAAATATATACTAATAAGACTATTAACCGCGTAGTATATTATAGTAGCTATATCGCTAGTAAGTAGATAAGGTATAGGTATACCCGCGCTAACTACTAGGGTTCTAAATAGAACTAGGGCAGGAGATAGAGTAATAATACTATGTATACTAGAACTACCTATTACCTTAGGAGCCCTACTTAAACCCTTACTATTACTACCCTTTTTTATTATTATAATCTCCTCTTTCTAGATAGTAATAGCCTTATAGAGCGTAGCTCTCTAATAAGTAAGGGTCTATAAGTTATATTAGAAGATAGTTATAGAAATAAAGTATATATAGAACCTTATCTTTCTAACTACTAGGTTATCTAAAGTCTTAGCTTTAGTATATTAATAGGTTATAATAGTAATAGGGGCGCTTATCTATTAATAAGGCACCTTACCCTTATAATAATAGTTATACTTATTTATTATACTAAGCGAGCACTTTTTATTTAATAAGCCTAAGAGCTTACTTAAAATATATTAAAAATAGCGCTTATTAAATAGGAGTACCTACTCTACCTCTATATCTCTACTAGGGGGAGGAGGGCTAGGAGGGGGCTTTAAACTACCTTTACTAGTACCCTCCTCCTTATCTATCTCCTTAGGGATTATAATAATAATAAGGTTAGTAATATTCTAATATATAGTAATAATAATAAAGAGATTATAACTTACTAGGAGCTATCCTTTTAGACTACTTAAGAGAATAACCCTAGGGCCTTTTAAGCTATAAACCCTTACCCTTAGAGCTAATCTCTATAAGTTACTTCTACTTCCTTCTACTTATTATATAATATATTAGTATATTATATATTAATAATAAGAAGGAATAATATATATATAACTTTATTATTACTCTCTAGGGGAGGAGGGCGCGCCCCTCTACCTCTAGCTTTATTCTTACCTTTAGTAGCGCACGCCTTCTTAAGGGCTATAGCCTAACTAGTCTTCTTTTTAGGAGGTATTTATAAATATATTAGTATACTATAATAGCTTTAAGATCGTTGCGCAATATAAGCGTATATATATACGCGCGCGCAATAAAGTTATTATTAGAACTAAAGTTAGGTATATATATAGTTATTATATTATATATAGAGAAGAGTTAAGAAAGTAAGAGGGTAGCTAGGTTATTTTATTTAGAATTGATATAATAGTAGCTACCCTACCTAAGCTAATAAGAGATAATAGATTCTATTACTATTAGTAAGAGTTAGTAAATAAAGGGTATTATAATAATAATAGCGATAGTTATAAAGATAGAAAATTATAACTATTTACGCTTCGTATATACCTAATATAAATAACTTTACTTTATTATCTTTTTTATAAATAGGCTTATTAATAAGTTATTTATAGATATATCGCTTTATATTTAGGTATTTTAAGGGATATTATATAGTTAGATGCTTTTCTAGCTGCTATTATATCTAGGGGGGTATATTATAATACCTTTAGTATTACCCGTTCCTAGTATAGCATATAACTAATATTAGCTCTAGAGTAACCTTTTTCTAGAGGTTATTCCTCTAACTATAGTTATAAGCGACCACGTTATAGCTACTCTCGTTATAATAGAACAAGCTCTTTAGTAACTATAAATATGGCCCTATAGGACGTTTCTCAACATCAACGCAGTAAAGCTCTCTATGATCTATCACAAACCACTCAACTTCTAATCAGAAGGAACTCTCAAGGCTTGCGCAGCATTGATTGATACAACGTTGAGTACAGTTCTAGGCAGCTATGCAGCACATGACAACCAGGCGGTGCATTGTAGCCAATTTGAATCAGCTGCAGATCAGACTGTGTTGGTTGGGCCCCATCAAGACCTTAATGTCGAACCAACACCGCAACAACAGTCACGCTCGAGAGCGCTCGCCTTCCGAGGCAAAACCGCGGTTGCCATGGAGCAGAATCAAAACGCTTCTGACTCGAGTCCATCATCACAAAGTCCGAGTCAGCAAACAAGCAACTACTCTCAGGCTTCATCTCAAGCTCTTCGTGACACACTGCCACCCAATCAGCCCCCCCACATCTGTGAACATTGCGCTTTGGCTCTGACTTCGCCGTCGGAGGACTTGAAGAAAGAACAATGAAAGATTGGTACTCTGTCGTTGCGCACATTTCAAGGCTGATAGGTTACTCAGACACGGATCCAGGCGATGGAGCTCTTCTCCTTACACCATGCAGGATGTGCGCCGAGGCCTCTTTCAGCGTGTCCTTTTTTCGTTTGGCCCCCTTGATCAGATTACAAGATCCGGCACGCCTGAAAGTTGGCTTCTTCGAACCAAGGTGTTCTTCCGCGTTAACTCAACCGACGATGGCATACTGGATGCTTTTGGATGCGCGATTGAGATAGCGACGGGGTCTTACGTGTGGAGTCCTACACTGAGTATTTCGACATTGAGTCTGATGCAAGTAAGTCACGTTCATATCTCTCGCGTAAAGAATCATCGGAAGTGACTCATCTGGGAATTTCTCAGACGACCAAAGTGCGACAGAGGCTGTGTCATGCATGATTGTCGGGAGTACTTTCTTCTGAGAACAGCATGGCTCAGATTCGTCGTCGGCTCGACTTTTGTCTGAAATCACACAAGCAGTGCCGCCAAAACTCTCAAGTTTGGCCCGCGTATTTTCTCAGGATAGACGAAGGCAGTGGGGAGACAGTGCAGCTCGAGGAGCAAACTCATGAATGCGCCGATCCTCATGTCGCACTCTCAAGTTGCTGGGGCCGAAATAAACGTTTCAAAATGACGAAAGCCAACCTTGGTGAGCACCTTGAAGGAATCGACGTGTCGTCACTCCCGAAGACCATTCAAGACGCCATTAAGGTCACCAGGAAGCTAAAGCTGAAGCATTCATGGGCCGACAGCCTATGCTTCGTGCAAGACGATGACAAGGAACTAGCATCAGCCATCAACATGTCATATTACTACGCCAATGCTTTACTGACCATCTCTGCAGCATCTTCGACAAGCATAACATGGGTTCCTTACGGAATCTGAAGAGGCATAATTGAATGTTTCTCCGAGCTTCTACTTTCCCGCAAAGTCTGATCAGCAGAGGCACACAACAGTCCGTGACTGGAAGCTTGTTCCACCCCAACCTACGGATGAACACATCGACACTCGGGCTTGGAAACGCCAGGAGTTGATGTTCTCTACGCGCTTGGTTTCTTCTAGCTCCCGCCAAATTAGATGGTCGTGCAGAACAGCTACGTACGGACAAAGTACGGGTCCAGCTCACGTTCGAGATCAGATCTTGAGGATTCATCGAGACTCACTACGTCTGAATACACCACATATTGCCAAGCTCAAGAAGAAAATTAGAGAAGTCCCAGAGGCGGGACAACCATATCCTGATATCGCACTCTATTTACTCCCACAGTTCTAACGTGGATATGCGTAAGTACATTTTCCATCCACCAGTGCATCTTGTTTGTCTGTGGATGCGCATAGTAGAAGACAACACATCACGATCGCTTTCACTTCCTTCGGATCGGTTGCTGGCCACCTCAGGCGCGGCGAAACTTTTGGGGCTTTTTTTTTTTTTTTTCCAAAACAAAGACCAGCAACTTTACGTCGCTGGGTTATGGAACACCGAGGAACTGACCATTCAGCTTCTTTGGATTCCCAAAGAGACTTCACAACCTCCAGCAGCCCCGGCTGACGATGTAACATCTTCTTGGTCGTGGGCAACTTCCTTAGGCCCAATCTAATGGGAACTATCCCGATATAGCGTCCATATTTCCGGACACTCTCCCTCTTCGTTGGAGCATTTGGGAAATCATGGACTGTACCATTTCGCCTACATTTAAATACTTGGAATCCCTCCGGAATCCCTCCATCCACGGCGGCAGGCGTCATGTACACCGGGTATGGCCAGCCGACGTTACATCCGGTGGCGAAGATCTAGCATGTTTCAAGCCATCTCTCTAACAACAGCGCGATTTTTGGAGCTGTTGAAGGGGCTCTATCATATTTGAAAGCGCGACTTTGGACCCAACAGCTGTTTCCCTGAATGATATAAATCTAAGGTTCGATGCAGTTGGAGAATTAGTTTCCTCACGTTCAGTAGACTGGTCCTTCTGGACTGAGACTGGCGATCCTTTATGTATCCGCATCATGGGCGGCAGAATAGAAAATACGGGGGGAAAGCGCAACCTTCACACGGGTCTCGTTCTTGCTCCCGCGCACGAAGGCACGTATCGTCGGGTTGGCGTCTACCACAGTCAGACATCAGACCGGTTACGCAGTTTCGAAGGATACAGCCTGCGAAATATCACTATCGTGCGAAAGATATCATAGGCAAAAAATTCTCTGTCTTGAGGGAGAGAGTGGGGAAGCAAGAAACTTCAATCATTCGACTATCTTTAGATTGATTACACTGCACCAAGTCGCAGAACGACGATTCGATTACCAGGTTTGTAACAGCTCGTCTGCAATACCACTCAATAATTCCACTCGCAAAAAGTTGCGAATACGTGCAAAGACAGCCATGATTGGCCCGCAAACCAATACTCGAAGTGACGATTCTTGCTCAAAGCCCGGGACGAGAAAAGCTTGGCCTGTGCCAAGCATACTGACGCAAAACGGTGCAAACCAATTCCGCCTATCAATTCTGGCACCATGACGTGATCGGCGGGGGAAATGGGAGGGAGAGCCTTCGGATCTGGCAGGCTGCTTGCTTTTACCCGGTCCCCGCTGCGCGAACCCCGCGTTGGTCCCCATGTGTGCCCCGCGTCGGCGGTTCGTCCGGGCCCCGATGACCGGGCTTGGACCGGACTTATCCGCGTCCGGACATTCGTTATATAAGTATCTATAGCCTATATGTGATGTCTTGGGCTGCGAGATGATGTCGGTTTCATGTGTTAGGTCCTTCCCATTACTTTCAAGATGAGGTTTCTCAGTACTGCAGCACTGCTGTTCGCAGCCTGCGCGTCCGCCATTAAGAATCCGGTGCTCCCGGGGTAGTTCTGCCTGACTTCCGTACTTCTCATCTTACTAAACGACTCCAGATGGAACCCCGACCCAGCCATCCTCCGCGTTGAGGATACCTACTACATGGCCGTCTCATCCTTCACCTATTTCCCCGGTGTACCAATCTACAAATCCAAGGATCTCGCAAACTGGGAACTCATCTCCCACGCCCTCAAAACCCCAGAGCACCTCCCCATCTACGGCATCTCCCACGGCGAAGGCGTCTGGGCGCCCTCCTTCTCATACCACGATGGCCTCTTCTACATCACCTCCATGACCCGCTGGGGCTCTGACCCGAACTGGCGCTCCTGGCCTCGCATATGGTACATCTCGTCCCCCGACCTGATCACCTGGTCCAACTTTACCTGGGCGGAACCCTACGGTATCGATCCGGACATCTTCCACGACGTAGACTCGGGAAAGACGTACCTCAACCTCATGGGCGTGAACAACAACTACGACCGCTATTGGGGCATCACGCAATGCGAGATCGACCTTGCCAGCGGCAAGTGCGTGGGTCCCTACCGCAACGTCTGGAACGGCACGCTCCCGAACGTCCCCAGCGCGCGGCCCGAGGGCCCTAAGATGTTCAAGCGCGGAGAGTATTACTATCTCCTCATCGCCGAGGGCGGGACGAGCACGGGTCACCGCGCGACGATCGGGCGGTCCAAGACGCCCGAGGGGCCGTGGGAGGGAGCGCCGAATAACCCGCTCATCTACAACGGCGCCGACCAGAACCTCACCATCCAGTCTACGGGACATGCGACCTTCACGGATACGCCGGACGGGGAGTGGTACGCCTCGCTGCTTGCCCGGAGAAACGTGAACGGGAGATCGGTGCTTGGGCGGGAGGCGTTCTTGGTCAAGGTTGAGTGGGAGGATGACTGGCCTACGATGAACGGGGGCGAGCCGTTGTTAATTAGCCAGAGCATCGAGGGGCCGGATCAGGAACTTCCCAGGCCGACATGGACGGATCGGTTTGAGAGTGCGGAGTTGGATTTGAGTTGGTTCCAGGTCCGGACGCCGTATACCGAAAACATCAGGCTGAAGTCGGCTGCTGGTCTCAACAAGAGGGTCGTGGCGAACGAGACGGGCGGTCTCTTGTTTAATCCCAACGTTTTCACGCTCGGTGACCGCGACACGCCGGCTGCTATCTTCCACAAGCAGACATCGTTGAACATGACTTTCTCTGCCAAGTTGCTGTCGACTGAGAAGGGGCTGGGGCCGAGACAGTCAGTAGGCATTGCGTCGTATCTGAGTGAAGTCAATCATCAGGATATCGGTGTAAGGGGATGCTGGAACACGACGGGGTTGTGTCTGTACGTTGACCTCCTGCCGACGTCAGATGGAGCGAACACACGACCGAACGTGAGTATTCCCTCTCGAAAAACACGGCTGACATCAGACTAACATGACCTAGTCAACGGAGTTTTCTCTGAGCGAATCGACGGTTCCCGTGGACCTCACGCTTCACATTCGCGCCGCGCCGCTGACTTACTCGCTCGGGTACTCCCGCAGCAACTCGACTTCCCCGACGTGGGTGAAGGAGTTCAGCTCGAGGCAGATGAGCGCGAATCCGGGATATCCCAACTTCGAGGGGTCCATGTTTGCATTGTTCGCGAGTGGCAACGGAGAGCCGTGGCCGTACGACGCGCCCGATGTCGGGTTCAGCAGCGTCGAGGAGGTGTACTACGAAGAGAATCTGCCTGATTATGATGACTGGAGCTGGGCGGATCGACGTCGATGAGGCTTAATTGGCTGTGGAGGGGAACCGCAAGGGCTGACCGATGAGTGGCCACGGTATGTGCTGTAGCTCGTAATTTTACTTCGACGTCGAGAAGAATAATATTCATGTGATCGCACCCGTCATCTGTGTAAGAGCACAGGCCTTATTCGTCTGATGTAATTGTGCCTTTTGACTGCGACTCTGTAATATGGATGGCCAGTAGTTCAATTGTAAAGCGGTCGCTATACGTGCGATACCAATAATACGGACGGAACAAGGCCGGATCAAGAAGCTTATAGCCTGAACTGATGGTCAACAAAGAGAAAGCCGTACTGCGGGAGCCCAGCCAAATATGGGATGTGCCGCGCAACCACCGGTGGTTTGGGGATGGAACCCCCTGCTCCAGCCCAGAGCGCGGCAGGTAGGCGGCCGAGGGGGGCTGGGAGTTAAAAGGCTTCGACCGACATGAAAGCGAGCGAACGTGGAAGGGATCTTTAGGCACGCACGCCCGGAAGCTTGATGCAGCCACCCGTCATGCGAGACGGCAGTCCGGCATAGGCCCGGTCGCAAGTGAACCTCGCGGAAAGTGCTTTTTAGCAAGTCAAGGCAGTCGTTGGACATGATCCAAGAAGAAAACATTTGCCTGGTTGAACCATAAATAGCGCTGACCGCCATTTTGGCCCGCTGACGCCGGACAAGGCTTTTGGGGGAAAAGGAGTCGTGATATAAGAGCCCCTAGAGCGATGTTCTGGAAGTTCTCAGGGGAAGGGAGAGAAGACTCAGTGAGATGAGATAAAGGTGACATTGGTGGGGTTCAGTCCCAGGCATATAGTTCATAGGCGGTCGATGTGGCGGGGAAAAGTAGCCGGGTTAGTACGATAGACGCGCAGGATGAACTCGTGTCTACTAGAGCTCTAAGCCATACAGAGAGGTCGGCTCCGGCCTATACCTCAGCTTACCCCTCTATAAAACCTTATCTTACCCCCCTCTACTTTTAGCTACTAAATTAGCTTTATACCTTAAAAAGTTATAAATTATATATTAAGAGATTATATAAAGTGAATTATTATTTAGGCCTCAAGCCCCTAAGATTACTACTAATAGAATTATATTTAAATTATATTTTACTCCTAATTACTATCTATTTATATTAGATTCCCTTATATAGTACTACTATCTCCCTCTACTCCCTCTCTCTCTCCCTCTCCCTTTATACCCTCTCCCTCTAGGATATAAGGGGTAGGAGGAGTAGGAGGGGTAGGAGGGGTCTTAACTTAGCCCTTAATATTAGTAGCCTCGTACTTAACGCTTATATAGTATTAAAAGAGCTTATTCTTAATATTATTAGGCTTAGTAAAAGGAGCTAGCTAAATATAAGGGTTACTAATAAACTAAGTAAAAAAATACTTAAAGTTATAGAAGTTATACTAATCTAAATATATTAGAAATATATTCTAAATATTTAATAAGTATAGAGATATATATATTTATTCTTATTTTATATCTTATAATACTTA
>JAVHLU010003294.1:0-12039 GCA_036785755.1 Colletotrichum ledebouriae
TACTAGAGTAAATAGCTACGCTTTTATAAATACTTATATAACCCCCTTATTAAGGGATTTTTACTATACTAAATATAATAAGCTATAGCACCCTATTCTAGCTACTAGTTTTAATAGAGAGCTATTAAATACTATAACTAAGGTATAGATAACCTATATATAAGTAGACCGCTAAGAATTAATATAAATACCCCTACTCTAACTTAATACTAGGAGATACGACCTTATCCTTAGCTACTTATAGTTTAATTACTATAATATTAGTATAAATATACGCTATTAGCGCTTATACTAGCTAAGCGATACCCCTATAGCCCGGGACCTCCCCCGAATAATTATATAAGACGCTAAGGACCTCCTCTAACCCGCTAGAATTAATATTAAGTATTAACTTAATACTAAACGCCACTAAGCCGCGTTTAAAGCTAAGGAATAGCTCTATAACGCCTAGAAAGCTATAGTAAGTAAGACGAAGGCCCCTATAAAGATTCTATAATAAAGTAGCGCACCTAGGGACTTAGGATATAATAATAACTTATAGAAGATAGATATAGTATTAAAGGGAGCGCTAACTATAAGTTAGACCTAGCTTATATAATATTAGAAGCCTAAACCCCTTACCCTTAAGGCCTAGTAAGTAAGGAGAAATCCTAATATAGCGCTTATTAGTACTATAGGGTTTAAGAGGAACCTAAGATATACTAATATTAAATTAGGTTCTATATCGCTATATAAGCTTAATCTAATAATTATAGATAAGCGAGAAGAAGAAGAAAGAGGTATTAGCCTGCTAGAGGTTAATAAAGCTAAAAATTAATAACTAGTTAAAGAAAGACTCCCCCCCTATCTTTAGGGCTAGAGGGATTACTTTAATAAAATAGCTAGTAATACCTTACCTCCCTACTACTCTTATAACTACTAGATTAAACTAGAGCTTAGTATAAAAGAGCAGCTAACCTTCTACCTATTATATAAGTAATTCTTACTAGAACTCGAGGCTACCTAATAATATCTCTTTAAGAACCTAAAAAAAGGCTTTATAATACTAAATAACGCTCTATTTATATTCCTAATACTATTCGTTTAAAAAGCTAATAAACGCTTAAGGTTTTATATTAACTTTTAAAAGCTAAACGGATTTACTATAAAGGACTAATACCCGCTACCCTTAATTAATAAGATATTAAGTCGAATTAGCCGAGCTAGGTTATTTATAAAGATTAATATCTACTAGGCGTTTTACTAAATCCGTATTTACCCTAACTTAGAGGACTTAACGACGTTCTATACCTACTATAGCTCTTATAAGTATAAGGTTCTACCCTTCGGGCTTTATAATAGCCTAGCGACGTACTAATAGTATATAAACGACACGCTTATAGAGTATCTAGACGACTTTTATATAGTATATATAGATAATATCCTAGTTTACTTAGAGGACCCCCTCTAGCACGAAGAATATATTAGAAAGGTCCTTAATTAGCTACGCTAAGTAGGGCTTTAAGCTAATATTAAGAAGTGCGAATTTAGTATAACTATAACGCGCTACCTTAGGTTTATTATTATAACTAAAGGGATTAGTTCTAAACCCGAGAAGGTTTCTATAGTAAGGAATTAGTAGCTACTAACTATAGTACGTAGCGTTTAGTCTTTCTTAGGGTTTTATAACTTCTACTACTAATTTATTATAAACTATAGAAAGATCGCTAGGCTACTTACTAAACTTATAGCTAAAGGCGCCTAATTTAACTTTAATAGTAACTATATAGTAGTATTTATAACGCTAAAAGAGGCTCTAATATTAGCCCCTATCCTACGCTACTAGAAGCCTGAACTACCTACCTAGGTTAAGATAGATGCCTCTAACTTAGTTTATACCGCTACCCTCCTCTAATAATAAACTAATAATAGCTTATAGCACCCTATAGCTTATTTCTTAAAGATAATATCGCTAATAGAGATAAACTACCCTATCTATAACTATAAGATAATAGTAATTATTCTAGCGCTAGAGGAGTAGAGGGCTAAACTCTCTATAGCTACCTAGCGTTTCGAGGTTATTATAGACTACTAACTACTACTCTATTTTATAACTAAGCAGCTCCTAAATATCCGCTAAGCTTACTAGTTAGGTATCTTAGCTAGTTTTAACTTCTATATCTAGTACTACCCGGGGCGTAAAAACGTACTAGCTAACGCCCTCTTATAGAAGAATAAAGACCTCTAAATATAATAAGCTATCCGCGAGTCTAACTATACCTAGGTATTACTACTACTTACCTACTTATCCCTAGAGGTAATAAGCGAACTATACTAACTACTTAAATCTGCTTTAAGTCGCCTTATAGTAACTATTAACGCTCTAGAGCTAGAGGATAAGTTAAAAGGTTACCTCCTAGTTAAGTATATCCTCTACTTAAACTATAAACCCGATATACTATCGCTTTAGCTACTAAAAGTACTTATAGCTACTAAAAAAGAGCGCTAGAGAATATAGGAAGGGCTCCTAACTATAGATAGGAAGCTTATAGTACTAGAGGAAGAAGACCTACGCATAAGGTTAATCTATAAAGCTTATATTTAGAGGCTTATAGCATACCTAGGTTAGAATAAGACTATTAAACTCCTAAAGGAATACTACTACTAGCCCTGCTTAATTACTAATATTAAGTAGTATATTTATAACTACTATACCTACTACTAAGTATAGAAGCTAAGAAATAAGCCTCTAGGCAAGTTAAGACCCCTGCTAATACTAGACTACCCTTAGGAGCATATTATAATAGATTTTATATCCTATCTACCTAACTACTATAAGTATAATAACGTATTTATTATAGTATGCCGCCTCTTAAAGAAGATAGTCTCCCTCCCCTGCTATAAGACTATTATAGCGCAGGACCTTATATAGTTATACTATACTTATATCTTCCGGTATACGGGTTTCCCTACTACGATTATATCTAATAGGGGTCCTTAGTTCACTTCCGACTTCTAGAATAAGCTCTATAAGATATATAATATAACTATATAGTTAAGTATAGCAGGTTATGCTAAAACTAACGGGTAAATAGAAATTCTTAACTAGTACCTAACTTAATACTTACGCTTATAGATAAACTAATTCTAGGATAACTAGAGCGAAATACTCCCCGCTATAGACTTTACCTAAGTAGTATTACTAAACAAAACTATAGGGCTTATACTATTTAAAATCAAGCAAGGATACCCGCTACGAATAAGTTTTAACTAGGACTAATATATATAGAAGCTCCTAATAACTAAGGAAAAGATTAACTAGGGTAATACCTAATAGTTAGTATAAAACCTCTATAGCGTTTAGGATATTATAAAAGGGAATATAGCTATAGCTTAATAATATTACGCCCGCGCTACTAATTACTACTACTAACCTAATAACTTAGCTATTAGTAGCTCTATCTATATATTAATAGAGGGATAGCGCTAAGAAAACTCTTTAAAGTTATTAATACTATAGGATAGCCCGTAGCTAATTAAAGCTACGGGGCCTAGGGGGATATAGATACTAGACCTACTAAAGGAATATAACTACTACCCTATATTCTACCTGAGTAAGCTCTAGAAAGCTACTAGTAATCCTCTTCTAGGCTAGTTTAAGACCCTACTACCCCCTATTAAGTTTAATAATAAGCTAGAATATAAGGTTATATATATAACTACTAGCTAGTTATACTAAAGATAGTTATAATACTACGCTAACTAAAAGGGTTATAACTATAATCCTACTTAGTATAATACTAAGAGTTTTAAGCATGCCCCTATAGCGCTATAAGACTTTTATACTACTAACCTAATAGTAGCAGGACTATTAAAATACCTTTTAGCTTAGCTCTTAGCTACTACGCGAGATAAGGACCCTATTACTATAGATAATAATAACACCCTAGTGTGAATATAGATAGGGAGGATACTACTAGAGGAATACTAATATAGTAATAGATTAGTTACTATAGATAGCAACGCTAGTAAAGGGGGGGGGTAATATTATAGCGCTAAGTTAGACCTCCCTAAATTTTAGGTTATATAACTTATAAGTTATATAACTTATAAGTTATATAATTACTAAGTAACTCTTTAGCCTTCTAAGGCTACGCTAGCCTATAGTTGGACTTTCTCCTTCTCTAACGCAGAATCTACTTAATATAGCGTAATTAAAGTATGCTAGGCCTCTGGCCACTGCATAGTGATTTTACCTGCTCAAGTGCAACAGACCTTCTAACTCCGCGCCTCCTGATAATACATAGCCTTCGGTTACGTGATCCTCTCCTAACTATAGCCGCACTTATATATACCTATAGCCTCACGATCTTTAACTTCATATTAATAATAACGTGGTTTTTGATTATTTAAACTACGAAACTATTAACTTTTCCTCTCGCGCACTACCCGCGCTGCTATTAAATACCGCCTCTATTACTACTTCGTCCGCTAGTAGCTATACCGTCGTTAGTAACGCTCTCTCTATATTAAAGTAGTTAGTATAAGCTATACTTACTAATATTCCCCTAAGGGGCCTAGGCTACCTCTACCTTAATAGTGCAGAGGACCTGCTTAAAGAAGGGCTACTTTATAGGGTATATAACGACCTACTTAGCTTCTACTACTAAGTCTACTTACTTAGCTATAATATAATAGCGAGTATCCCCTCTAGGGGTATTAATAAGAGCCCTCTTAAGGGCTATATTAATAATACGCTCTCTATATATAATAGAGTAGTTAAAAAAGGAGCGGGTTTTATTAATTATATTAATACTAAACTCTCTAGCGAGCTCTTATATATTATTAGTATTAAAGGGCGTGCCTCGCGCAGGCTTAGCGTTTTTATATATAGGGTCTAGTGCTAATATAGTTAAGGGATAAGGAAGAGGGAGAGGTATAAAGCCCTACTCGTAGTAGCAGAGCTTCTTATACTTCTAGCTATAAGAACCTCTTAGGAAAGACCTCTTTAGTTAAGGAGTTACCTCTCGTATAGTAGCGTTTACCTTACTAGAAGGTCGACCTTTTAGGTTAAGGAGTTATCTTATATAGTAGCTTTTACCTTTAGTACCTTGCTCGAAGGTCGACCTTTTAGGTTAAGGAGTTATCTTATATAGTGGCTTTTCTAGGCTACGAGAGCCTTAGTAGCCCGTTTAGCTCCGATATAATTAGCCCTAGTATAGCGCGCGTCCGACTCTATAATATTTAGAGGGTTTGCTTGCAAGTAGTAGGAACGTATAGGGTTCCTATATTATTTTCCTTAACTAGTAGAGGGTATAGGTTAAAATACCTATATAGTGTTTCCCGAATTATACCTGCGAACTAGGTGAATTTATTATAGTCTTTTTGCGAAGGGGCTGCGGCGTAATTCCGAGCTCAAAGTATACTAACCTTCGCCCGTTCGCTATTCGTAACAACTTATAATATTATTATACCTATATATATAGAACTTCTTATTAAAGGGGATATAACCCTTTATAGCCTTATTATTAATCTTAAACGTTGCTATACTCTAAGTAAGGCTAATACTCTTATTATTATTTAAAAGGAGTATATCTAAGTCCTAGAGAAAGTAAATAGGAGTATTAATCCTAATACCTAGATTAAGGACTTTAGGGGTATTTACCTCTATATTATATAGCTTAAGCTTCCTAAGGTAAGTAATACCCTCGCTTTAAAAACTTTTCTTTAAGTAATAAGTTATTACTTTATACTTACTTAGGCTAATATAGAGATTATAAATATCCTTAAATAGGAGTAAGCGGGGATACTAGTCTCTAATATAAGCTAATATACTAATATATTTAAGGACCCCTTATATAAGGATATTCTCTACTCGAGGTTATAAGGATAAAGCGCTAGGGTTTTTATAATACTAGCTAGCTATATAAATAAGGCTAACCTATTAAGCGTTCCTATAACTAGTAACTTATCTAGTAGTAAATAGTGCTTATATAGGTTAAGCTATTAATAGCTAAGTATTAATTATAACTACTTAGAAGCCGCTTTAACTAAACGTTACTAAAAGAGCCCCTATATATTAGTAATAAATATATAAGCAGCTTAGATCTATAACTAGTTAAATAGTAACCCACGCTTTACTAATCTTTATATAGAACTTACTTATAAGGGCTAGCTATATACTATACCCTATAAGGGTAAAAACTACTAAAATGATAAGGGGGGTAATAAGGGTTTATCTAAGAAATCCAACGTAGCCCCGAGCTACTCTATTAATATAGTTTGAGTTTGGAATTATAGCGCAGCCCCTTCGCAAAAGGACTATAACAAATTTACCTAGTTCGCAGGTATAATTTGGGAAATACTATATAGGTATTTTAACCTATACCCTCTACTAGTTAAGGAAAATAATATAAGAACCCTATATATTCCTACTACTTATAAGTAAACCCTTAAAATATTATAAAATTAGATACGCGCTATACTAGGGCTAATTATATTAGAGCTAAATAGGCTACTAAGGCTCTCGTAGTAACGCCCTCGCTAAACCTTCTAATAAGGTAAAAGCTATTATATGAGATAAGTCCTAAACCCAAAAGGTCGACCTTCTAGCAAGGTGCTAAAAGTAAAAGCCACTATACGAGATAACTCCTTAACCCAAAAGGTCGACCTTCTAGCAAGGTGCTAAGGGTGAACGCCACCGTACGAGAGGTGACTTATATTGTCAGGAGGCGCGGAGTTAGAAGGTCTATTGCACTTGAGCAGGTAAAATCACTATGCAGTAGCCAGAGGCCACTAATATAGTAATAGTTACTTTCTATATAGCCCTCTTAAACGAGGTTAGGGATAATATAATTAACTTAGATAAAGAGCACCTAAGTATCTTTATAACCCCCTACTTAGGACCCTATATATTATATAAGTTTATAGTCCTAGATAACTATAGAGGGATATACCTTATAAATAATAAGTCCTTACTTATCCCCTCCTTAATTAGGTACTATATTAGAGAATAAGTTAATTCTAGAATAGCTTTATACCTAATTATTATAAAAGGTATATAGATTATATAGAATGCTTTTAATAACTTAAAAAGTGTAAATATAGAGGACCTTATACTTTATAACATAGGATATATAGAGAACTTTTATATTAATATTATCTCTAAAGCGCTATGTTAGAAGATAGGTATCTAGTACTTAGGGTATAACTATATATTTCGCTTTAGAGCTTATAAGAATAGTATTATAATTAAGAAACTTATTAGGAAGGTAAACCTCGCTTTTTTTAAATATAAGCCTCATTCCTTATACTATATTCCTAAGTAGATCCCCTAAAGTATTAATACTATTATTAATAATATAAACTACGTGCTTTTAATATATAAGTATACCTCTTTTATATTACTACTAGACTAGAGTAATAATATAATACTTTAATACCTCTAAAGTAGGTACCTTAGCCCTAAGGCTCTAGAGTAGCTAGTATATACTACTTAGGGGGTAAGGATTAAAAGCCTAATGCGCCTATAGTACTAATACTATATAGTTATATATACTAAATAAGTAATTTTAAGATAGATATTAGAAGATAAAGTAATACGCCCTTACTATAGGATTATATAAGATCTATTTAACTACTCTAAAGGCTTTAACTAGAACTAGTAGCTCCTTATTATTAAGGATAAATATACTAGTTAGCTCTTCGTATTTCTATATATTAATAAAAGCTATAGTAGCGTTATACTTACTCTATATACTTTTAAGCGATAGGTATCTTAATAGAAGGGACTTTGTATTTATAAATTTAGATAAGATAACGAGAGGTTAGTAATTTTACTTATAAGCTATATAGGATTTAAGGATTAGACCTATATAGAAGGAATATAGGTTAAAATAACCCCTCTATATATAAAGGAACTAAATAGTAGAGGGGAATAGGCTAGTTAGGAAGTTATAACTTAAATAATTAAAATACTCGCTATAGCTAGCTTACTTATAAAACTATAGGCTAAGATAATACTAGTAATAACAACGCTTTATAATATAAGCCTACTTAAGCGCTATAACTAGTATTTGCTACTATAGATCGAAGAGGAGTAGTTCTACTAGTACTTCTGCTAGTAACAACCTAATAATAGAGCAATCCTAACTTACGACCTCCGCTCTTACTAGGGATATATATACGCCTATAGCTACTATATATACCCCCTTAAGAGGGAACGAGAGAGAGGAATTAATAAGAGAGACTTTAAAGTAATACTATAGGGATATATTAGATACCTAGTAGGATATATTCTAAATACTTATAACCTATATAGGGTTTAGATCTCTATATTATAAATAGTTATTATTATATAGAATATAATATCTAATAAATAGACTTTCTATATAAAGGATAAGATAAAAGAGGCTATCTTAGAAGATATTATCTATAAGATAGTAGAAGAGATTAAAGAGCTTATATTATAAGTTAACTTTAAACTTTAGATCCTAGGTATTATAAATAAGGATAAGGCTATATTAATACTTATAACTAAATAGTTACTTATACTAACCCTTATTCTTATAACTAAGTCTCTAAATAAAAGAATCTTAAAACTTTTAAAGGGATAGGTAAGCTAGAAGAGGGGGTAGTTATTATCTCCTAATCCTATACTAGAACTAGATAAAAGCCTAGCTCTAATAAATAGAGTAATAGGTATAATATATATACTAGAAACGAACTATATATATAAAGCTATTAGGGAAGTTAATTCTAAAGGGGAACGGATTAAGGATTATATTATAGTTAAACTACTACTTACTTTATAATATATTTCTAAAGTAAGTAAGAGTAATAAGAATAAATCTTTAGATAGGAAGCTCTTAAATCTATTAGTATAGCTATACTAGGATAGAGAGGAGAGGGCTAATATTAAATAGAGGTCTAACTAGGTATATAACTAGGAGGGCTATAGCTAAACTTATTAAAGCTAATAACTATATAATTTACTACCTAATAACTTATAACTAGGAATAGTAGAAAGTAAATCCCGCTCTAGTTACTAGTTTTTACTCTAATATTATATAGAGTAGGAGCAGGTATCTAGCTTCTTTAAGACTTTTATACCTAATTAATAGCAGGCCTTTTTAGAAACTAATATAGGGTACTATACGCTCTATAGCTATATTTATACTACTATTTATAGCGCGAGGCCTGCTCGTATAATTATAATAATCTATAAATATCTTATTACTAATAACCTTACTAAGCTACCTTACTTATAAAAGGAACTTTTAAACCTCTTATAAGCGCTTTAAACTCGCTTTAAAGAAGTAGCTAAGGTTAAGATAAGCAAATTATAATAAATAGATATATAGCGCGTAATTAATTAAGAGATAATAATAAAGAGACTAATCCCTTTAAAGTAGGTATTTACCTATAAATTTAATAAGGATAATATCCTTAACTAGTATAAAGTAAGGATCTATATTTAAGGCGATTAGTAAGAGAAGTCGCCCCTCGAATAGACTTATATAATAACCCTCGCTACCTATACCTTTAGAGTAGTAATAGTAATTACTATATAATTCGACCTTAAAGTTAAATAAGTTAATATTATTAATACGTTCCTAAATACCTCTAGGGACTTAAATAAAAGCTAAACTATTTATAAGTTACTAGATAGCTTTAAGTAGCCTAGAAAGTATATTAAACTATATTATACGCTCTATAGGCTAAGGGATATATTACTACTCTAGTATAAGGAGTTCTCCTTAACCCTTTAGTATCTAAGCCTTATACTTATAAATAAAGACCTATATCTCTTCTAGTTAACTAAGAAGAGGGTCCTTATTATCTTCTATATAGATAACTTCCTTATCCTATTTTATAGGAACTATACAGAAGTAGTATAAAGGGTAACTACTAGCCTAAAGAAAGCGTATAAGTTAAAGGAATAAGGCTTAGTTAAGTACTATCTTAGAATTAGAGTTATTTATAACTAAGCTATATAAAAGATATACCTTTATTATAACTAATATATTAAGTAGGTTCTAGAGAAGTTTAGTTTACTTAACTTAAGAGCGCTAGTAACCCCCCTTTTAAACCTATTACTCCTAAAGAGTAAAATAGTAATAATACTATTAGAAGTAAAGAGTTTCTAAGAGAAGATTAGCTCTATATTCTATATTACTATTATAATCTAACCTAATATTACTTTTATATATTCTCTACTCTTAAGATTCTTAATAAATCCTACTCCTTATTACTATACTACTACTAACTAGGTTATATAGTACCTATATTATACTTATTACCTTATAATACGCTTTAGTAACTTAGGGGGTAGATAGGTATTACTAATTATAAATAATACTTCGTTTATAAATAATAAGGAGACGTAGAGGTTATCTTAAGGGTATATAATCTCGCTCTTAAGAGGACCGATCTAGTAGAAAGCTACTTAATAAGCTATAGTTATAATATTAATAATAGAAGTAGAGCTTCTAAGCCTTGAATATATTACTAAGGAGATAATCGCTCTTTAGAAGCTATTTAGGGATATCGCTCTTAAACTTAGTAATATCTAGAAGATTTATTATAATAACTAATAGATATTTTATCTTATAATAAGTAGAACAGACTAAATCTTAACTAAGCTATAGCATATTAATATTTAGACTATATAGCTATAATAAGAATACGCTAGGGGATCTTTTAGCGTAGTATATATACTAATAAATAATATACTAGCTAATAGTCTTATAAAGGTTCTTAACGATAAGAAATTCGAATAGTTCTATTCGCTCCTTAATTTAAAAGATATATAGAGAATAATTATAATAAATAAGGGATGCTCTAAATAGGTATAAGAGGGCTAGTAGCGCCTAATTTTTACTTAATTTATAGCCTATTAGTTATAAAGCTTAAAGTCGCTCTTATAGGAGTAAAAAGAATATAATCTACTCTAAAGGGCTACTTTAAAACGCTAATTTTCTACTACTTAACCTTAGAGGATTTACTTATACTAATCTATTACGATATTATATAAGGGTAGTAATACCTCTAGTAAATATATAATAATAAGACTATTAACTATATAGTATACTATAGTAGCTATATTACTAGTAGGTAAATAAGGTATAGGTATACTTGCGCTAACCGCTAGGGTTCTAAATAGAACTAGGGCAGGAGATAGAGTAATAATACTATATATACTAGAACTACTTATTACCTTAGGAGCTCTACCTAAACCCTTATTATTACTACCCTTCTTTATTACTACGATCTCCTCCTTCTAAGTAGTAATAGCCTTATAGAGCATAGCTCTCTAATAAGCGAGGGTCTATAGGTTATATTAGAAGATAGTTATAGAAATAAAGTATATATAAAACCTTACCTTTCTAACTACTAAGTTATCTAAAGTCTTAGCTTTAGTATATTAGTAAGTTATAATAGTAATAGGGGCGCTTATCTATTAATAAGGTACCTTACTCTTATAATAATAGTTATACTTACTTGCTATATTAAGTAAGTACCTTCTATCTAATAAGCCTAAGAGCTTATTTAAAATATATTAAAAGTAGCGCTTATTAAATAGGGGTACTTACTCTACCTCTATACCTCTACTAGGGGGAGGAGGGCTAGGAGGGGGCTCTAAACCGCCCTTATTAGTACTCTCCTCTTTATCTATCTCTTTAGGGATTATAATAATAATAAGGTTAGTAATAGTCTAATATATAGTTATAATAATAAAAGGACTATAACTTATTAAGAGCTATCCTCTTAAACTACTTAGGAGGGTAACCCTAGGGCTTCTTAAGCTATAAACCCTTACCCTTAGAGCTACTCTCTATAGGTTACTTCTACTTCCTTCTACTTATTATATAATATATTAGTATATTATATATTAATAATAAGAAGGAATAATATATATATAACCTTATTATTACTCTCTAAGGGAGGAGGGCGCACCTTTCTACTCCTAGCTTTATTCTTACTTTTAGTAGCGCGCGCCTTCTTAAGGGCTATAGCCTAACTAGTCTTCTTTTTAGGAGGTATTTATAAATATATTAG
>JAVHLU010003295.1:0-12037 GCA_036785755.1 Colletotrichum ledebouriae
GAATAATTCGTAGATCTAATTAAAAGAGATACTCCCTATTAGGCGTAGATTTGCTAAGAAATTACTAAAAAACGAGGTATAGGGTTATTAAGGTACTAATAGTAATAATAATAATACTATCCTCTCTGCTACGCTCCTCTCCTCTACGCTCTACTCTATAGTCTTCCTATAACGGGTCCGTGCGCTAAGGGAGTTTTCTAAAAGTTATATAGCTAAGTCTATCCTATCCTATCCCAATAGTATAAGTAATAGTAGTCCTTTTATAAGATTATTATATATCTTAGCTATTATATAGAGATCCTCTATAAGGGTTAAGTAATCCCTAAGAGTAACCCTATATATTATAAGCGCTATTTATACTTATATTAACTATATAACCTAATTTATAGATCCCTTTAAGTAATAATCCTTTAGGAACTTTATTTAAAAGTCCTTAAAGTAATCTATACTTAGCTTAGGTACAGTAGCGGGGTCTCCAATAACTAGGAGGGCATTTATTATTATAATATCTAAGCTAACTTCCTACGCTCTAAAGTATAAATAGGCTAGGCTTACTAAGGTACTTATTAATAGTAATATTATTA
This sequence comes from Colletotrichum ledebouriae, assembly GCA_036785755.1. Taxonomy (NCBI): domain Eukaryota; kingdom Fungi; phylum Ascomycota; class Sordariomycetes; order Glomerellales; family Glomerellaceae; genus Colletotrichum; species Colletotrichum ledebouriae. Next base: position 585 of record JAVHLU010003295.1, read on the forward strand.
GAGATAAAGTATCTCTATTACTATTAGTAACCTTAGGTAGCGCTAGGGTTATCCTATATACCTCTTATATCTATATCTAAAGAGTCTTATTCTCCTTAGGCTTCTTTTATTAAGCTAATTATAACTTTATAAATTTATACTAAAGATCTATGATAGCTTTATCTTAAAGCTTTATTACCCTAATATTCTATAACATAGTTATTATAACTATAAGTAACTCTATAGGCTTCTTAGAAATATATTAAAGTTTATATAAAATATATACTATATTACATAATTATATACTAGCGGATTTGCTATTCTAATAACTACTATAATAAGCGATTTAGATTTATAAAGATATATAAGTTAAGCTTGGAATTACGCCGCAGCCCCTTCGCAAAAAGACTATAATAAATTCACCTAGTTCGCAGGTATAATTCGGGAAATACTATATAGGTATTTTAACCTATACCCTCTACTAGTTAAGGAAAATAATATAGGAACTCTATACGTTCCTACTACTCGTAAGTAAACCCTCTAAATATTATAAAGTTAGACGCGCGCCGCACCGGGGCTAATTATATTAGAGCCGAACGGGCTACTAAGGCTCTCGTGGCCTAGAAAAGAACTCTAACTCACAAAGCCACTATATGAGATAACTTCTTAACCCAAAAGGTCGACCTTCTAGCAAGGTGCTAAAGGTGCTGCGAACGCTACTATATAAGAGGTAACTCCTTAACTAAAGAGGTCTTTCCTAAGAGGTTCTTATAGCTAGAAGCATAAGAAGCTCTGCGAGCAGGGCCTTATACCTCTCCCTCTTCCTTATCCCTTAACTATATTAATACTAGACCCTATATATAAAAACGCTAAGCCTATGCGAGGCACGCCCTTTAATACTAATAATATATAAGAGCTTACTAGAGAGTTTAGTATTAATATAATTACTAAAACCCGCTCTTTCTTTAATTACTTTATTATATATAGAGAGTATATTATTAGTATAGCCCTTAAGAGGGCTCTTATTAATACCCCTAGAGGGGATACTTATTATTATATTATAGCTAAGTAAGTAGACTTAGTAGTAGAAGCTAGGTAGGTTATTATATACTCTATAGAATAGCCCTTTTTTAAGCAGGTCCTCTATATTATTAAGTTAGAGGTAGCCTAGGCCCCTTAGGGGAATATTAATAAGTACGGCTTACGCCGAATAGAGAGAGCGTTACTAATAATAGTATAGTAAAGATAGTAACGACTAGTAAACGAAGTAGTAATAGAGGTAGTATTTAATAGTAGCGCGGGTAGTATATAAGAGGAAAAGTTCATAGTTTTATAGTTTAAATAATTAAAAACTACGTTATTATCGATATAAAGTTAAAGGTCGTGAGGCTATCTAGTATAATAGGTATATATAAGTATAGCTATAGTTAGGAAAGTTATAATCACGTGACTAAAGGCTATGTATTATCAGGAGGCGCGGAGTTAGAAGGTCTGTTGCACTTGAGCAGGTAAAATCACTATGCAGTAGCCAGAGGCCAAAGATATATAAGTTATATAGGTTATATTACTTTATAATAAGAAGGATTCTATATATAGTTAGGAGTTAGGAACCGGGGTTAAATAAGCGTATTATTTATAGTTATATAACCGAAGCTATTCTTATACCTAGTTATAATATAGCCTGCGCTCCTATTATATATCTTTATATATAAATAAGCCCTTATATCACGCGTAACGCCTCTAACCTGCATATAGCCTAATATTACGCCGCGCGCAGCCCGCTTATTGCAATACGGCGCCGTTTATAGTCGTAATAGGATAAATAATTCTCGAGGAGTCGGGACGAAACTAGACCCTAAATTGCGAATCACGAATTGCTAATTGTGTCAAATTTGTAAAAGATGTGCGGACCCGCTTATTATTGCGAATCTATCCTATCTAGGTGCTTAAGTATACTAATTTAATACGCCGCTTTAGTTCTAAGTAACTAAGCTAGAACTAGCTTATCCTTATATTTATTAGTATACCTTATTTTTAAGTGCTATATATAGGATTTAAATGTAGGTCTATATAGGTATTTTAGTAATTAATCTTTATAATAGTATATAGATTTATACTACTATACTAATTAAACTATTAATTATTAAACTTATACGAGATATATAAAACCGCTTATTATTATAAAATCATTGCTTCTAGGTACTTAAGTATACTAATTTAATAAATCACTTCGCCTACTAAGGTATATTATATATAATTATAATTACCCTTCTTGCCTTACCTAGGGTATAAATATAAATAGAGGTAGCTAATAGTATTAAGTTCGGAATTACGCTACAGCCCCTTTATAAAAAGACTACAATAAATTTACCTAGTTCGCGGGTATAATTTAGGAAATATTATATAAGTAATTTAACTTATACCCTCTATTAGTTAAGGAAAATAATATAGGAACCCTATATATTCCTATTACTTATAAGTAAACCCTCTAAATATTATTATATAAAGTTAGATATATGTTATACTAGGGCTAATTATATTAGCGCTAAACAGGTTACTAAGGCTCTTATATTAAAGCTACTACGCGAGATAACTCCTTAACGTAAAAGGTTAACTTTCTAATAAGGTAAAAGTTATATAAGATAACTCCTTAACCTAAAAGGTTAACCTTTTAGTAAAGTATTATAAATATTACTATATAAGAGATAACTCCTTAACTAAAGAGATCTTTCCTAAGAGGTTCTTATAGCTAGAAGCATAAGAGGCTCTGCTATTATAAGCAGGGCCTTATGCCTCCCCCTCTTTCTTATAGCTAATAGTATACTAACCTCGCTATTGAGCTTATTAAATAGACCTACTAAGGTATTTCAAAAATTAGTATACAACTTCTAAGCTAAAGTATTTAAAGTGAAATAATATTAAGTAAGATATATAAAATATATTTCTTATAGTAAAATAAGTAAACTTAATATACTTATAATATAAGATTTCCTATCTTAAGATCTAGAAGTCTTCTTTAAATAACCTACCTCTTGATAAGCTATATAGAAAGACCTCTAACTATTATACTTTGAACTATTAATAAGGCTTAAAATATATTATAATTTAGAACTTAATTATATATTATAGAATTTAATATATATTTAAAAACTGCTATAATAATATAAAGATTATAATATAAAGTATATATAGGAATATTCGCCTACTTATATAGTAGGTAGGACTCCTACTCGCCTAGTAAGCTACACCTAACTTTAGATCTATAGCCTAGGATAAAATAACTAGGACCTAGTAAGTAGTTATATACCCTATTATATAACTTACTTTATTAGCTTCTTATATTATTCCTACTTTACTAGCTACTCTCTAGGAATAACTTTAATTATATTAATTTAGATTTCAATATTATACTTAACCTCCCCTCTCTTTAATATTAGTATTATAAACCTAATACTAATTAGTAATTAACTTTATAATTATATCATAATTATAAATTAATAAAGATAAATAAACTAAAAAATAATAATTATTACTTAATAATCCTAAGCCTCTTCTTGTATATAACTATTAGACTAGTAGAGACTTTAGGTTTATTTACTAACAATTTAGCCTCTACGTCTAACCTAAGACGTCTAAAGTTATTATTAAATATTACATATAAAGTTTTAAATCCCTTAGCATTAATAATAAGTATAATTTACCTTACTATAACTTTAATACTAATAATTAATAGTTTATAAGCTTTTATTATATTAATAAAGTTATTATTTTCCCCTAATTCTTACTCTCTTTTAATACCTTTTATTACTCTTATAACTATTATAAGGATTATATTTTATACTTACTAATTGTGTTACTTTCTATTAATATTATAATTATATAAGGCCCTCTACTAACTTCTCTTCTTTCTATTTTATATTAATTACTTATTTTATTAGTTTTAACCTCCTATGAGCCTTTTTAATAAGTTTAATATATTTAATATGAATTAGTACCTTTTAATATTAATGTTAACCTTATTACCTCTCCCTCTCTTAACTTCCTCTTTAATATTTAAATCTACTATTTCTAACCCTCTATTTATCTTACTAATAGTAATAACCTAAGATAATAGCAACAAGCTCTAACTACTTACTATAAGAGAGACTAATAATAAGCTCTAATTACCTATTAAAATAAATTACTTTAGCCTCTAGCCACTGCATAGGGATTTTATCTACTGAAGTATAATAGACCTTCAAACTCCGCGCCTCCTAATAATATATAGCCTTCGGTTACGTAATTATTACTCTCCTAACTATAGCTATACTTATATATACCTATAGCCTCACGATCTTTAACTTTATATTAATAATAATATAGGTTTTCATTATTTAAATTATAAAACTATCGACTTATCCTCTCGCGCACTACCCGCGCTACTAGGACTACCTCTATTACTACTTTATTTACTAGCTATATTCATATTAGTAACGCTCTCTTTATATTAAAGTAGTTAGTATAAGCTATACCTATTAATATAGCCTCTGGCCACTATATAGTGATTTTACCTGCTTAAGTATAATAGACCTTCTAACTCCGCGCCTCCTAATAATATATAGCCTTCGGTCACGTGATCGTAATTACTAACTACCTTTCCTAACCATAGCTATACTTATACGTGCCTATTAATAGCTTTACGATTTTTAACTTTATATTAATAATAACGTAGTTTTTAATTATTTAAACTGCGAAACTATCGACTTTTCCTCTTATATACTACCCGCGCTGCTATTAAATACTACCTCTATTACCACTTTATCCGCTAGAAGTTATTACTATCTTTACTATGCTATCGTTAGTAACGCTCTCTCTATTAGTTAGTATAAGCCGTACTTACTAACGTTCCCCTAATAGGCCTAGGCTACCTAGGCTACCTCTGCCTTAGTAATACGGAGGACCTGCTTAAAGAAGGGCTACTCTATAGAGTATATAATAACCTACTAAACTTCTGCTACTAAGTTTACTTACTTAGCTCTAATATTATTATGCTTTATAGAGTCCCCTATAGGGGTATTAAAATAAGCCCTCTTAAGGGCTATACTAATAATATACTCTCTATATATAGTAGAGTAGTTAATAAAGGAGCAGGTTTTATTAATTATATTAAGGCTAAACTCTCTAGTAACCCCCTCTATATTATTTATACTAAAGGGCGTACCTCGCTTAGGCTTAGTATATTTATATATAGGGTCTAGTGCTAATATAGTTAAGGATTTATTATAGGTTATAGGGATAAGGATAAGGAAGAGGGAGAGGTATAAGGCCCTGCTCGTAGCAGAGCTTCTTATGCTTCTAGCTATAAGAACCTCTTAGGAAAGACCTCTTTAGTTAAGGAGTTACCTCTTATATAGTAGTATTTACCTTACTAGAAGGTTAATCCTTTAGGTTAAGGAGTTATCTTATATAGTAGCTTTTATAGCACCTTACTAGAAGGTTTAGCGAGGGCGTTACTATAAGAGCCTTAGTAGCCTATTTAGCTTTAATATAATTAGCCTTAGTGCGGCGCGTATCTAACTTTATATAAGGGTTTACTTATAAGTAATAAGAATATATAGGGTTCTTATATTATTTTCCTTAACTAGTAGAGGGTATAAGTTAAAATACCTATATAGTATTTCCCGAATTATACTTACGAACTAGGTAAATTTGGTATAGTCTTTTTGCGAAGGGGCTGCGGCGTAATTCGGAACTCAATACCTATTAATATTCCCCTAATAGGCTATCTCTACCTTAGTAATATAGAGGACTTACTTAGAGAAGGGCTACTCTATAGGGTATATAATAACCTACTAAACCGCTACTACTAAGTTTACTTACTTAGCTATAACATAATAGTATATATAAGAATACCGAAGGTGTATCTTAAAAATTTCCATTATAACCTTGTAAAGATTAAATAAACCTGAATAAATAACTATAGTATATATAGTTATATACCTATATAGTATCTCTTTAATAGCACTTTAATAACAATAATATATAAAATAATAACTATAAAAGTATTTCCTTCATAGAATAAATACTTTGAAAATCTATATAAATTCTAATAATATTAATAACCTTATATATATATATATATATATTTATAATCCTGAGCTTTATAGCTATAAATATACAGAAATCGCGCACGGACTACATAGCGATCCGAGCGCGGTTCTACTTAATAAGCTTAATAATTAGCTACTTTATAGCTACGCTTGAGAATATCTTACCCCTTACTTCACGAGGGTAGGATTTATAACTTAGAGATAATATTATTAATATTTAACGATTTCTCTATCAATTAATTCCAGGAAAAATATCCCCTTATACTTAAATTTATTAACTTCTATTATAATATTAACTAGCCTATTAATATCTATTATTTAAGCTATGTTACCGCCCCTTTTACTACCTATATATCTATTCTTATAAGTTATAAGCCTAGCTTTAACTATTTTAATAACCTCGCCCCTATTTGACCTCCTCCTTACTATAATAAGCACCTTAAGCCTATTCTCTTTATTAAAGTTACCTATTTATAGTATACCTTTAAAAGATATAACCTCTATACGCCCTATACTAAACTAGAAATACTAGTTAGATTAATTTACTAGTTAAAAGATCGAAACCTCCTATAAGAAGCTATTCAAAACCTATATTACTTAATTATACTACTATTAATACCTCTATTACTGTAAAGCGAGATAATATTATAGTAAAGCCATTTAACCTTACTCCCCTTAATTATATCTTTAAGCTATCCCTAAGCTTTTATAAGTCTTAGTCTATCTATATTTATACCGCTATTCAAACGAGGCCTAATATAAGCTATATACTAGATATTATCCTAACTATAAAAGGTCTACCTACTTAGTAATCTTTTATAGAAGAGTCTTTAGAAAACCCTTTAAAAGAGGAATAAAAGAGGAGGATATTATAAGTTAAACCTATAGCCTCTAGGTTTTAACTATATCTATATATAACAAAGCTATAGATAATACTAGTAAGCTATATAACTCTCTTATCTTACTATTATAAACTATATACTACATTAGAGCTTATATATTATACTCCTAAAGTTATTATAATATCTAACTTTAAGGTATAGCTTCCTAAGCTTTCTAGATCTAATAACTATAAAGTTTAATCTATACGTATTAAGGCCCTACTTATTAGTAAAGATATAACTATAGACTTATCTAAGCCTATAGATAATAATAATATTAATCCAAATAATAAGGCTCTAAGCTATATATAGCTGATCTATAATAATAAGCCCTTAAAGGTTATAAAGGATAATATAATAGCCTACGAGGCTTAGAAACATCTTAAAGACCTATATAAGCCTCTAGGGCTTACCAATAAGTTGCTAACTTATAAAGAGTTGTTTAATACTACTTTAAGTAATTTTAACTCTATAGAAGAATATATAAATAAAATAAAGGAACTTATAGATAACCTAGTATATAATAAGCTTAAATAACCTAGGTAGGTAGTTATAGCATATATCCTAAATAGCCTAGACAAAGAGTATAATAGTTTTATAACTACTATTACTTAAGGTTTTAGAGCTAATAGGGATACCTATATACCTAATAGTCTATTCTCTAACTTATTAGATAAATCAAGGCATAAGGGTAAAGTAGTAAATTTTACTACTAATAATAATAGAAATAAAAATAAAAATAAGGTTAATAAAAAGCCTTAGAAAAAACAAAAAGGTCTATATTATAAAAATTATAAGAAGACTAGCTATACTAAGAGTAACTATATCTTTCTATACCCTAAAAAGGCCCTAGTATAGTGGAATAAATCTAGTAATAAAAATGATAAAAACAACAATAAAAACAAAAAACCTTCTACCTCTATTACTACTAAGGAATTTGATATAACTACCTCAAGGGTTATAGAAGAAGTAGAAGATAAAAATGATACTTTAATAAACCCCTATATATCTATAGATTAACCTATTAATTAAAACGAGGATCCTATAGATCTTAATAATTTTAATAAAGGTGAGGAATTTAAAAACGTAAATGTATCCCATAATAATCCTTATTATAATAATATAACTAATAATATAACCTTAGGTACTTTGATTCAATAGAGTATTATAACTAAGGATAAGGACTTAGGATTAAGGCGTTATAACCAAATTAATACTATATTTTATATCGATACTACTACTATTATCTATATAGTTAAACATCACACTCTTTTATATAATAAAAAAGATATAAATACCTCTTTAAAGTGGGGCAAAGCGAATCAGCTTACTTCTTCTATAAGAGGAGATTTAGATATTTATCCTAATAAGAATAATATAATATTAAAAGCCGTCTATTATATACCTAAGCTAGGTATTACTTTACTTAGCTAAAGGTATCTTAATAATATAGGTATAGCCTCTATTATATAGCAGAAAGCTATACTATATAATATATAAAGATTATATTATAGCTATAGGCTATAAGCTTAATAACCTCTATCTCCTTAAAGTACCCTTAAATCAGGGTTATAAAGCCCCCTTAAAGAGGAATAATAACTATAATTATAATAATAACCTACTCTATATGCAATCTATAACTAATAATAATAATAAAGATCTATATAAACTATAGTATAACTATCTAGGTTATATAAGCTATAAATATCTTAAAAGTCTTTTAGATAATAGGATAGGATAGGATAGACTTAGCTATATAACTTTTAGAAAACTCCCTTAGCGCACGGACCTGTTATAAGAAGACTATAGAGTAGAGCGTAGAAGAGAGGAGCGTAGGGGATAGAAAGATAGTATAGATATTATTACTATTAGTACCTTAATAACCCTATACCTCGTTTTTTAGTAATTTCTTAGTAAATCTATACTTAATTTAGATAATCTCTTTTAATAAGATCTGCGAATTATTCTATATATCTTTTAAGCTTACTCTTAATATTCTTATCTATTTATAAGTAGAGCTATATTATTTATTATCTTTCTAGTTCCCTTTAGTTCTAGCCCTTTCTAATAATACCTAGAGGCGGATTTTTTTGCTCTTTTTAATAGCCTTTATAGGCTTCTTAGAGAGTTAGGTACCTTCGCCGCGTCTATATATCCCCGCTATTAATATATATATATATATATAATTAATCTACTTTAAATGCGATAATAACTTAAGAAAGTTATAAGTAATAAATAACGATAATATAAATAATAATAAAAACGTAGTTTAAAGAGAGGAAGATATTTATAGACTTACTTTAGTTCTAAGGGAATAGTAATAGCTATGCTTTCTTATAGAATTAAGGTAGGAATAATATAGACCCTAAAATCCTCCCTTTCTCCTTTTTTTTATATACTATTAGTAGGTTCTAGCGAGTATATCCCTTTCCTTACCCCCTTATATATTATTAAAACCGCTATTATTTAACTAGTAAGTTATAGCTAATATAGCTAAGATAGCTATATATAATACTAATATAGAGATTAGTAGTCTTACTAAGCTAATAAGTATAGCGAGATTAACTAGATTAGTAACTAGAGACTAATAAACCCCTTACTATTATAGCCCTAAGTACTAAGAGCAACGTGCTAACTTTAGAGAGATATTAATATAGAGAAGCTACGAATTCTTCTAAAATAAGAGCGTTATTAAGAAGACCTTTCTTTATTAAGTAATAAGACTTAAAATAAATCTATAATAGCCTAGAGTAATAAGATCGAGGTTACTAGACCTTTCTTATATTTATTTAGTTATTTAGTTTATACTATTTCCTTTTTTTTTTTCAAGAAGGTTATAATTACTTATTTTATCTTTCTATTTAGAAGATATTATAATAATAACTTTACCTTATTAATTATAATACTCTATTACTTTAACTATATAATATTAACTTTAATATTTATAGACCTATAAGTATTATATCTTCTTCTTCCTTAGCTAACTTAGATACTAGATCTTCTTCTAATAAGGGGAAATAGCCTAAAGGGAGATTTATAAGAGCTTTATTTAGTAAGATATAACCTTATACTATAGAGTAGCTAGCCTCTAATAATAATATAAATAGGTCTATAAATCCTACTTCTAGGATAGGAGTAACGCCCTTAAGCACTCTATATTCCCTTAAAGGAAGCTATACTAATTAGGATATTATAGCCCTTATAGATCTCCTTATAAGATATCTTATTATTATAATAATAACTCCCTATTTAACTAGAGCGCCTAAGTTTATAAGTACTAATATCTCTAACTTTATTACTAACTATAAGAGCCTTTTAAAGCTTTATTATAAGACTAATAAAGATATAAAGAACGAGGTCTATATATATAGCTCTAGTAATTATTAAGATATAGTAAAATCTTATATTAATAAAGTAAAGACTTAGAAAGAAGCTAAGGAGAGACTTCTATACTAGTTCGGATTTATAAACCTAAAGTCTTATTAAGATCCTAATAAGGACCTTTAGAACCTAGTTATAGGATCTCGTATTAAGGATAATAACCCTTCCTAGGTTATAGTGCTAATTACTACTATTTAATAGCTTTAATAGAGAGCTATCTAGTATAAAGACCTAGAACTTACTAATACTAAGCTTATTCGTATTACTTATCGCTATTTTTTAGAGAGAGCTATAAGAGCTATAGCTTAAAGTCTTAGCTACTAGCCTACTAAGGTTATTTCGAAGTAGTAGGTTATAATAAAAGACGCCCTAATTAAATAATCTACTACTTACTAGGAACTTTAATAGTTATCTAGCTTTATTAAGCCTAAGCTAATAATAACGCTTTATATCCCTTTAAAGATAATTCTAATGAGGTAGAGGGCTAAGGCTAAGGAACCCTCTATAGCCTAGACTACTAGCTTAATTATTAACTCTCTTATAGAGAACTTTAGGACCCTAAATATTAATAGGGCTAATTATAAGATAGATATCTTAACCCTTATTAAGAGAGTTATTAGCTAAGGTAATAATACTTTTAATTTAAATACTATAAAAGCTACTAAACCTTATAAATAATAATCTTAGGACTATTTATAGACTTAATACTAATAATAGTAATACTTCTACCTATAAGCTAGATATAGGGATTACTTAGGAGGATATTAGTAATACTAGGGATTTAGAAGAGGTAGAGCAAGAGGAGGCTATAAAGGCTTCTAGTAAGATAAATTACTATAATATATACTATTTTAAGCTATAGGGGCCTACTAGTTTTATAGCGCTATTAACTATATCGTTATTAGCTACGTTAAGTATCTCGAGGCTAGCTAGAATAGGGTCTACTACTATATATTACCCTATTACTTTATTAGTACCCTAGATATAAGTATTAAAGTTAAGACGGGTATTATTAATAAAGGCTATAACTATAAATTAACTAATAGATAGACGATTTTAAAGTATATCCTAATTAATAAGGATACCTTTATATACTATATAGTTACTACGAGTAAGTTAGTAG
>JAVHLU010003296.1:0-12011 GCA_036785755.1 Colletotrichum ledebouriae
TTCCCCCCCCCCCCCCCCCCCTTTTTTTCCTAGGAAAGATTATTACTAATATTAGATTACTTACTACTAAAGAGAAAGAGAAGGATACTTATAAAAGGGATTATATTAACTTTATACCTAGATATACTTTAACTTTAGCTTTATAAATCTATTTATATATTATTCGCCTCGATTTCTTATTAAAACCTAACTAGCTTCTTATTCTCTTTTTCTCTTCGCCCCCCCTTATATTATATAAATATATCTAGAAATCCTATTTTCCTACTTTAATACATAATATAAAGCCCTAAGTAGTCTATAATTTCTATAAAGTTAAACTCTAGAGGTAGCTCTATTATAAAAGGGTAATAAGAGTATATACCTAGCATTAGGGTAATAGTCCTAGGCTTATTAATAGTATTTATTATAAAGGAGCGAGAAGTTAAACTTAGCTATAGCTATCATTATAATATCTACTAGGATTTAGGACTATAGGATCTCCTTAATACTATTAAACTCTCTACTTCTCCTTACCTTATTATTACGCTTAATTCTATACTTATAGCGTTTATAGATACTTAGATTATTATATAAGTAACTCTCTTAAGCTTTATAGAAGAAGTAGTTAGTATAAAGAGTACTTAGTATAGAGATATACTTAAAGTATAGTTTATAAATATAAACGCTAGTCGTAGGGTTCCTAGTAGTATAGGCCTGCTTTTTATAGTAGATATAGGGTACTACGTTATAACTACCTTAGGATTAAATATATAAACTATATATAGCTACTACGCGCTAAAAGACCTTTATCTCCTATAATCTACCGAGGAATATAATAGAAATATAGATAAAGACTTAATAATCGAAGTCTCTAGACCCCTTAGTTACCCTAAATATTTATTTAAAGTCCTATTTACTAAGATAAGCCTTCTAGAAAGCTAGCTTTATTACCTTAGTAGTCTTATTAGAGAATATCTATAGTATAAAGGCTACCTCTAAGTATTTATTACTAGGGATATTAAGTTAAAGCTAAATAAGGCTTATAGCTACCTAAGAATTATAACTATTAGTTAGAAGGTATAGGGATAATAAAAAGAAGGAAAGGAATACCTAAGGTTAGTTATTAGAGTATTAGTTAAAAAGAGGTATATTATTTTTCTTTATTTTAAATATAGGAATATTAGAACTAAGGACCTAAAGGATTACTACTAATAGGAGATAACGAGGGCGAGGTTAATTAGTATTTTTAATACTTAAGATAAGGAAGTTATAGTTAGTTATAATAAGAAGATATAATTTATAGATATAAGAAAGAAAGTATAAAGGGGTTAAATAAAGATAAAAATCGCTAGGTAAAGGTAGTTATTATAAGAGGAGAAGTTAATAATAGAGGATAGAGGAGGATATTTATTTAATTTATAACTAGGCTACTCGTTTTAATAGCTACTACTAACTATTATTTCCTTTATTCTTTCCCTATATATAACCGCTCTAATTTATTATTCTATCTATTATAAGTCTTTTATCCTAAGTTTATTTTACTTTATTAAAGCTAAGGAGGGTAAGGGAGGAGAGTTAATCATTCCTTTTATAAGCTGCTAATAAATTACTATATTATTAAAGTAATTAGTAGATATAAAAACGCACTCCTTACCCCTTAAGCTCTCCAGTTTCTCTCTCTCCTATATATATATATTATTTACTTTTAAGCTTAATTTATTTACTAACTATATTATATTAACTACTATGCTATAGCTCCTCCTTTCTTTTATATATTACTTCTATTTAGCTCTTTAGTTTATAAATTACTTATACTTTCCCCTTATTAACCTTTCTCCTAATATATTATAATAGGGAAAGTTATCTTTTATAATAATAAAGCGTTAAATATATAGATCTAGGAGTTAAGATCCTTAAACCTTCTTATCCTTAGAATTAGACTTTTAATAAAGCTTATACCTAATAAACTAAGTATAAGTAGGTTTTAGGTATAGGGATAAAGTAATAGAGATATTCTAGGCTTTAGACCTCTTAATAAGCTTAGTTACTAGCCTTAGCTATTTAAATATAATACGCGCCCCCCGCTTAGGAAGGATAATATCCCTAGTTAGATAGACTTTTGTAATATAGTATTGAAATATATCCTCCTTGAGCGTTAGAATTAGACCTTAGAAGTAGTAGAGAAAATAATTTACTCTTTATATTTATAGTAAGTTATAGCTAGTATATTTAATACTATTAGTATACTTAAATTAGTAACTTTAATATATACCGAGAATATCTTAGTAGTTACTTATTATCTTATAAGGCTTACTAAGCCTAGCTAACCGCTCTACTATAAGATAGTAAGAGGTATAGAAAACGATTTTAAAGATAGAAATATAAGGGATATTATAATTACTTATATTAAAGCTAAGTCCCCTAATATACTCCTTATTTATCTATAAGTACCTAAGTCTACTAAAGTAGTTTTTATAAGTCTACTAATTGACTTATAAGATAAGAGAAACTAGTTTTATAATAATTAGTAGTTAGGAAGAGGAGCTAAAGGATAAGTATAGACTCTAATACTTATTACTAGGAGCTTTCTACTAAGATATAAAGCTAAGAAAGTTTTAATAAGATAGCTATATTTAATAGAACATTAATATATAGACCCTTTACTATAAGCCTCTAGTCTCTACTTTATTAATTAGCTTAGATCCTTTATATAAATTAGAAGTCTAGTACCTCTAAAGTAGCTTATTAAAATAAGGTATTAAGCTTAGACTAATTATTTATTAATAGCTTTTATTAATAAAACACCTCCTAAAGGATACAAGACCTAACTAAGGGTAAATAGACTTCTATATAATTAAAACTTTAAATTAAGAGATAGAGATATTAAGAAAAGGATAGCTTAAGAAGATATTAAATATTAAGTAGCTAAATATACCCCTTAATTTATAAACCTAGAGGTTTCCTCTCTAAATAGGATAGATATTAACCTACTAATACCTAAGGATACTAATTTATAAGCTAGTCTAATAGTTCTTATTAATTTAAAAGAGTTAGATAGAGAGGAAGGACTATTAAAGGAACTAAATATCTAGAATATAAAAAGAAGGAATAACTATAAGAAGTAAAAGAGAGATTATAACTTATAATAACTAGCTAACTTTATAAAGTATCTTAACTATCCTAGGTCTATAAAACTATCTATATTACCCTACTTAGCCCCTATTACCCTAAGAGATATTATATTTAACCCTACTAATACCTTAGTAGTATTTAATATTATAAGACCTAAAAAGAACCCTATACTAAATAAAGATAAGCCCGTACTAATAATCCTATAGTATATATAATAGAATAAAGAATCTATAAATTACTTAATAACCTAGTATAGAAGAGGGTTATTTATTATAACTTTACTTTATATAGAATATTTATTAGACCTTTATAATATATAAGGGAAGCTAATAAGATAAGAGGAGTTAGATAATTTAGAGGTTATAGCCCTTTATATATTTATAATTAAGGGCTACTTTTATAATATCTATACCCTAATCTATAAACTAGAAAGAAATTAATAAAGCTTCTATAAAGCTTAAAAGGGTAGAAGTAAAGAATCTTTAGGATATTACTAGGGCTTTCCTTCTATTAAACTATAGTAATTATTACTAAGCTACGATCTTTATAAACTAGTTGACTAGCTATTACTTCTATTATAACTCTATATAGGACTAGAATAGTAATTAGCGCTTTATTAAGGCTATATAGGACCTTAATACGTAGTATTATAAGATAGGAGCCCCTTAATAACTCCAAAAGCTCCTATTAATTAATACTTATATAGTTAATTTAGTTTAGTAGAGGAATAGATTTATATATAGCCTCTACTATATTAAATAAGCTAGAGCTCTAATTTAAGAAGGATTATTATCTCTACGTTTTAGTAGTATAACCTTAAGTAATAGGGTATTATTCTCTAACTCTAAAATCCACTTAGTTACCTAATATATATCTATACTTACTATAGAGTTCTATAACGTAACTATTAATAGTAGTATAGCTCTGCGAGATACCCTATTAAGCTAAGAAAACTTTAAGAAAGTACCTTTCTTTCTTTAATACCCTCCTACTCCTTTACTTATAAATAGTAATATAATAGACTTTAGAAATAATAATAATATTACGCTATCTCTTATAGTAGATATTCCTTAACCTATTTATAAATTATTAGTATTATCTAGGGCTACTTTATTTAAAATACTAGATAATAAGCTTAAATACCTTAGATACTAGCTTTAGTTATAAGTCTTATAGACGCTAAGTCGTAATATAACTATTAAGCTATACCTAAGAACTATACTTATAGATATATTATTATATCTTAAGAGACCTAGTCCTTTAAATAAGTATAACTATAGCTATATAGATTATATCTAGTAGAGAGTTAACTAGGAGGATTAGATTAAGTAGAATATACCTAAGGGAGCGTATTATTATAACTTCTTATACCTAGTATAATAAGGTAGGTAGTTTTAGCTATACTAAGGATTAGAATAGGATAAGGAGTATAATAAAGAGGAAGAAGTAATAAAGCTATTATTAAGATATAACCTATAGTAAAAGATATTTAAACCTAAGGGACTTTCTTAATAATAAGATCGCTCGCCTAGAAGATATTATTAATAGAATAGATCTATAAATAGAGTTTATTTATTATTTCTATAAAGTAGTTTTATTTATTTCTTTAAGACTCTCTTTTATAATATTATAAAAAGTCTCAAGGGGATAATTAGGATAAAATAAGATAGATTTAGCTATATAGCCTTTAAAAAACTCCCTTAGTATATAGACCCATTATAAGAAGACTATAGAGTAGAGCGTAGAGGAGTAGAGCGTAGCGGACTTTAGTATTATATATATATTATTATAATTAGTACCTTAATAATCCTATACCTCGTTTTTAAGTATTTTCTTAGCGAATCCGCGCCCGATTTAGATAATCTCTTTTAATTAAATCTATAAATTATTCTATATATCTTTTAAGCCTACTTTTAATATTCTCACCTAATTATAAGTAGAGTTATATTATTTGTTATCTTTTATAGTTCCCACCGGTTCCAGCCCTTTCTAATATAAGTTATAAAAATAAATAGCTACTCCTTAATATAGCTTATAGTATACTTACCTCATATTTCTTATTATCTCTATTAGTATATATACTTCTAATAAGAGCAGGAGGTATATAAAAGATTATATATTAAGAGGAGATTACTATACAAGGAGATCATGATACTATTTACTTATATTAAATACTAGATATTATAGTTAATATCCTATTAGAAGAGCTAATAGCTAGCTCTCCTTAGCATAGAGAACAGAATTTATAGTATTATTAATTAGATTTATTCTACCTATAGCATAACCTTACTAATAGAAGTATTTTCCTTAAGGCTAGCTATGGCGAGCGCTCCCTAGTTACTTTAAGATTTATAGCGTACTTACTAACTAACTTACTAATATAGCTAAGGGACAGCTAGTAATAACTAGGGAGGTACTAGTAGCTTTTTATTAGCTCTACGCTTTATTTATAGAGGTATTTATATTATACTATCTTAACTCTATACTCCTAATTTAGATTAAAACTAATATATTAAACTTTATAATAGGAGTAATACTAAGCTAGTTAAAAGGAGATATTTAAAGACTAGTAGTATCTATATCTTAACAGCTTAAGGGTATATAATTATAATATAATATGGCCTCTAGCCACTGCATAGTGATTTTACCTGCTCAAGTGCAACAGAGCTTCTAACTCCGCGCCTCCTAATAATATATAGCCTTCGGTTATATAATCTTGCTAACTACCTTTCCTAACTATAGCTATACTTATATATACCCGTTACACTAGATAGCCTCACGATTTTTAACTTTATATTAATAATAACGTGGTTTTTAATTATTTAAACTATAAAACTATTGACTTTTCCTCTTATATACTACCCGCGCTACTATTAAATACTGCCTCTATTACCGCTTTATCCGCTAGAAGTCGTTACTATCTTTACTATACTATTATTAGTAACGCTCTCTCTATATCATAGTTAGCGCAAGCTATACTTACTAATATTTAAGCCCTAAGGAGCCTAGGCTACCTCTGCCTTAATAGTGCGGAGGACCTGCTCGAAGAAGGGCTACTCTATAGGGTATATAATAACCTACCTAGCTTCTACTACTAAGTCCGCTTACTTAGCTATAATATAATAATAAGTATCCCCTCTAGGGGTATTAATAAAAGCCCTCTTAAGGGCTATATTAATAATATACTCTATATATATAATAGAGTAGTTAAAAAAGGAGTAGGTTTTATTAATTATATTAATACTAAACTCTCTAGCGAGCTCTCGCGCGTTATTAGTATTAAAGGGCGTACCTCGCGCAAGCTTAGCGTTTTTATATATAGGGTCTAGTGCTAATATAGTTAAGGATTTATTATAGGTTATAGGGATAAGGATAAGGAAGAGGGAGAGGTATAAGGCCCTGCTTATAGCAGTAGAGCTTCTTATGCTTCTAGCTATAAGAACCTCTTAGGAAAGACCTCTTTAGTTAAGGAGTTACCTCTTATATAGTAGTATTTACCTTACTAGAAGGTTAACCTTTTAGGTTAAGGAGTTATCTTATATAATAGCTTTCGTAGTACCTTTAGTACCTTACTAGAAGGTTAACCTTTTAGGTTAAGGAGTTATCTTATATAGTAGCTTTTACCTTACTAGAAGGTTTAGCGAGGGCGTTTCTAGGCTATAAGAGCCTTAGTAGCCCGTTTAACTCCGATATAATTAGCCCTAGTGCGGCGCGCGTCCGACTTTATATAAGGGTTTACTTATAAGTAGTAGGAATATATAGGGTTTTTATATTATTTTCCTTAACTAGTAGAGGGTATAGGTTAAAATACCTATATAGTATTTCCTGAATTATGCTTGCGAACTAGGTGAATTTATTATAGTCTTTTTGCGAAGGGGCTGCGGCGTAATTCCGAACTCAATAATATAATATATTAGAAGTAGAGCTACTAGCTATTAGGGAAGTAGTAGTAAGGTAGCGGCACTATCTACCTTATTCTTAA
Source organism: Colletotrichum ledebouriae (assembly GCA_036785755.1). Classification (NCBI taxonomy): domain Eukaryota; kingdom Fungi; phylum Ascomycota; class Sordariomycetes; order Glomerellales; family Glomerellaceae; genus Colletotrichum; species Colletotrichum ledebouriae. Next base: position 7,094 of record JAVHLU010003296.1, read on the forward strand.
TATTATATCTAGTTTATTACTAACTACTTAGGATATTAATACCTCGCTAATAAAAAGATATTTAGTAGCTACTAGGCTTAGGTATTACAAGATCTATTAATATTTAACTTTAAAATTAAATATAAGCTAGGTTATTATAACCTAGCTAATAGCTTCTTATAAAGACTTAACTATACCCTAGGGGATGTAGAGATTAATAACGCTAGGGATTTATTCCTATAAGACTTTTTATAATATTTTAATAAGATTATTATCTATAGAGTAAGTATTAAGTAGTAATAAGGTACTTAATTATTAAATACCTCGCTAGAATAACTTATACCCTCGCTCTAAGAACAATTTAAAGAGGCCTAATAGAAGGACCCCTTTTATATTAATAAAGAGTAGGAATAATAAGGGATAAAATAGTTACTAGATAATATTAATACCCTAAGATACTAAGAAGGCTAATATATCCCTAATAACTACCTACTTTAAAATAAAGTCGTTCGAGTATTTTATAATAAACTATCTAGAGGTTACTAAGGGGTTATTAAGATATTAAAGAGGATAAGAAAATCGTTTTTTTAAAATATATAGAAGAGTGATATCAAGGAATATATTAAGATATATATAATCTACTAATATATAAAACTAAGATACTACCTCTTATATAGTAAACCTATGGCCTCTAGCCACTACATAGTGATTTTACCTGCTTAAGTGCAACAGACCTTCTAACTCCGCGCCTCCTAACAATACACAGCCTGTAATATTCAGAGGGTTTGCTTGCGAGTAGTAGGAACGTATAGAGTTCCTATATTGTTTTCCTTAACTAGTAGAGGGTATAAGTTAAAATACCTATATAGTATTTCCTAAATTATACCCGCGAACTAGGTGAATTTATTATAGTCTTTTTGCGAAGGGGCTGCGGCGTAATTCCCAACTCAATAGTACACTTATACCCCTATCAATACCTACCTGGCCCTTCTAATAAATATTGATTAACTTTATTACTAAATTACTACTATTACTTATAATAAGAATTAAGCCTTATAATAGTATTCTTATTATAATTAATTGATTCATTAGATTCTCCCTATATATACCTACTAGGGAGTTACTTATAGCCAATAGGTTAGCTATACTATTAATTAAATATATTTTCCTTATATTTAGGCTCCTAGAGGCTATTATATCCAATTAGGGATTACTATTTACTAGTAATATCTAATCTAAAGTATACTACCTACTTATTATTAAGAGGAAGATTAGTACTACCTTTTACCCCTAGACTAATAGCTAAATAGAATACTAAAATTAGAGTATTTAGAACTTCTTAAGGACTTTTTAGAATATTAACTAGGATAACTAGGTAATATAGCTTAACCTAGCCTTATTTATTTATAATAACTCCTATTATAAGGCTACTAAGACGTTACCTATTAGACTACTAATAGGATATTCCCCCTATAGACCTAGTAATATTAAACCCTAGTTAAAGGTTTTAATCCTAGTAGTATAGGAGAGAGTCTATAGTCTAGTTACCTAGAGATTAGCTATTACTAACTTACTTTATAAGTATAATAAAATATATAGTAAGTTCTATAACTAGAGGAGGACCCCTATTATCTTCGCTATAGGAGACTTTATATTACTTTTAATTAAAAATATTAGGTAGAGGTAGCCCTCTTATAAACCTTCTAATAAATATCTAGGCCTATCTAGGATCTAATAAGTAATTAACAGGGGATAAGTATATAAGCTATAGATTAATAAAAAGTACTAAATTTATAATATTTTCACGCTTATATAATTGGAACCCTTTTTTAGCTTAGCTATCTTATTATAAGATATCCTAATTAATAACAATAATAATAATATTTATATAGTAGACTATATTATTACCTATAGAGGCCCTAGATATAACTATTAGTACCTTGATAATAGAAGGGCTATATAGAACTAGATAGTTTATAAAGGCTATAGCGTAATATATCTATAAATTTATAAAATCTTTTAACAAGATAGAAAGAGATTAGAAAAATACCTAAAGGTAACTAAATACTACCTAGAGATTATTAATAGCTTACTAGGGGCGCTTTTAGAAATTCTAAATCTATTAAACGCTAGTACTCTCCTCGCTAGGATAAGTTTTACCCCCCTTAGTATTATTATTATCCCTCTTAGAAATAGATAGAGTAATAGATAGGGTAATTAAACCCCTATAATATTATTTTAAATTGGAAATATTAACTAAATAAGTACTAGTAAGGTATTAATAGGGATTATAGAAACTTATAACTTTATTATAAGAGTTATTAGACTCCCTAGTATACGTAGCCTATGGCCTCTGGCCACTGCATAGTGATTTTACCTGCTTAAGTGCAATAGACCTTCTAACTCCGCGCCTCCTAATAATATATAGCTTTCGGTTACGTGATTATAACTTTCCTAACTATAGCTATACTTATATATACCCTACTAGATAGCCTTACGATCTTTAACTTTATATTAATAATAACGTGGGTTTTAATTATTTAATAGACTACGAAACTATTAACTTTTCCTCTCGCGCACTACCCGCGCCGCTATTAAATACTACCTCTATTACCGCTTCGTCCGCTAGAAGTTATTACTATTTTTATAGCTATACCGTCGTTAGTAACGCTCTCTCTATTTAGCGTAAGCTATACTTACCGACGTTTAAGCCCTAAGGGGCCTAGGCTACCTCTGCCTTAATAGTATAGAGGACCTACTCGAAGAAGGGCTACTCTATAGGGTATATAACGACCCGCCTAGCTTTTACTACTAAGTCTACTTACTTAGCTATAATATTATAGTAAGTATCCCCTCTAGGGGTATTAATAAGAGCCCTCTTAAGGGCTATACTAATAATATACTCTCTTTATATAATAGAGTAATTAAAAAAGGAGCGGGTTTTATTAATTATATTAATACTAAACTCTCTATTAAGCTCTTATATATTATTAATATTAAAGGGCGTGCCTCGCGCGGGCTTAGTGTTTTTATATATAGGGTTTAGTACTAGTATAGTTAAGGATTTATTATAGGTTAGATAAGGATAAGAAAGAGGGAGAGGTATAAGGCCCTGCTCGTAGTAGTAGAGCTTCCTATGCTTCTAGCTATAAGAACCTCTTAGGAAAGACCTCTTTAGTTAAGAAGTTACCTCTTATATAATAGTATTTACCTTTAGTATCTTACTAGAAGGTCGACCTTTTAGGTTAAGGAGTTATCTTATATAGTAGCTTTTACCTTACTAGAAGGTTTAGCGAGGGCGTTCCTAGGCTATAAGAGCCTTAGTAGCCCGTTTAGCTCTAATATAATTAGCCCTAGTGCGGCATACGTTTAACTTTATACGAGGGTTTACTTATAAGTAATAGGAATATATAGGGTTCCTATATTATTTTCCTTAACTAGTAGAGGGTATAAGTTAAAATACCTATATAGTATTTCCCGAATTATATCTATAAACTAGGCGAATTTATTATAGTCTTTTTACGAAGGGGCTGCGGCGTAATTCCGAACTCAATAGATAAGGTATAAGATTACTATAGATAGGGCGCTCTATACTATAGATATAGAGGTATACTACCTTAATAACTCCTTTTTAGATACTACGCCCTAATAAGTAGTCTCTACTTTCTATAAAGCTAGGGGGGGTTAGGGAAAATATAACCCTAAGGACTTTATAGCCTATATAGACTAGATATATAAGGACTTAAATATCTAATTATAAGCTATAGCTTAACTATAAATCTATTAGTAGAAAGAGAATAAATCCCTAATAACCTTCCTACTAAGATTTAAATAGATATTGGCTAATATAAGTAGTATAAATTAGCTTAGTTAAGTCTAGATCTCGCTCCTAGAGGCCTCCCTTACCCCTAGGCTAAGGGAGTAGCTAATTATTATTAACTTACTAGCTAATTATAATAGCTAGCTCTTAAAAGTCTAGAGTATTATATAAAAAGTAGAGCGCTAGAAGGTCTCTAGTAACTACCTAGTAACCTACTAGAGACCTTTTACTAAGGATACTAAGGGGGATACTTATATAACTAGAGCTATATATATCCTATAAGTTAAAGAGGTAAGACGCTATAACTATTAAAACTCTAAGCCCTCCTTAGGTACTTCCCTAGTATAATACTAATAGCCTGGCCTCTGGCCACTGCATAGTGATTTTACCTGCTTAAGTGCAACAGACCTTCTAACTCCGCGCCTCCTGATAATATATAGCCTTCGGTTACGTGATCGTAACTTTCCTAACTATAGCCGTACTTATATATACCTATAGCCTCACGATCTTTAACTTTATATTAATAATAACGTAGTTTTTAATTATTTAAACTACGAAACTATCGACTTTTCCTCTCGCATACTACCCGCGCTACTAATACCGCCTCTATTACTACTTCGTCCGCTAGAAGTCGTTACTATCTTTACTAGGCTATTATTAGCAATACTCTCTCTATATTAAAGTAGTCAGCATAAGCTATACTTATTAATATTCACCTAGGCTACCTAGGCTACCTCTGCCTTAGTAATGCGGAGGACCTACTCGAAGAAGGGCTACTCTATAGGGTATATAATAACCTACTAAACTTCTACTATTAAGTTTACTTACTTAGCTCTAATACTATTACGCCTTATAAAGTCCCCTATAGGGGTATTAAGGTAAGCCCTCTTAAGGGCTATGCTAATAATATGCTCTCTATATATAGCGGAGTAGTTAATAAAGGAGCGGGTTTTATTAATTATATCGAGGCTAAACTCTCTAGTAATACCCTCTATATTATTTATACTAAAGGGCGTGCCTTGCTTAGGCTTAGTATATTTATATATAGGGTCTAGTACTAATATAGTTAAGGGATAAGGATAAGGATAAGGGAGAGGTATAAGGCCCTGCTCGTAGTAG
>JAVHLU010003297.1:0-12003 GCA_036785755.1 Colletotrichum ledebouriae
TTATTCTCTAACTCTAAAATCCCCTTAGTTACTTAATATATATCTATAATTACTATAGAGTTCTATAACTTAACTATTAATAGTAGTATAGCTCTATAAGATACCCTATTAAGCTAAGAAGACTTTACGAAAGTACCTTTCTTCCCTTTATACCCTCTTACTCTTTTACTTATAAATAATAATATAATAGACTTTAGAAATAATAATAATATCACGCTATCTCCTATAGTAGATATTCCTTAACCTATTTATAAACTTTTAGTATTATCTAGGTTTACTTTATCTAAAATACTAGATAATAAGCTTAAATACCTTAGACGTTAGCTTTAGTTATAAGTCTTATAGATACTAAGTTATATAGTATTAGTAATCTATATAGCTAAGTTACGTGTATTATAATACAAAAGGTATAAATACAAATACATATATACTGAAATTCCTTCCTATGTATTATAAATACGTATTCGTATTTATTAAGTTCAGAATTACGCCGCAGCCCCTTCGCAAAAAGATTATAATGGATTTACCTAGTTCGTAGGTATAATTCAGGAAATACTATATAGGTATTTTAACCTATACCCTCTACTAGTTAAGGAAAACGATATAAGAACCCTATATATTCCTACTTAGAAGCAAACCCTCTAAATATCACAAAGTCGGACGCGCGCTATACCAGGGCCGATTATATCGGAGCCGAACGGGCTACTAAGGCTCTTATAGCCTGGAAACGCCGTCGCTAAACCCTCTAGTAAGGTGCTATAAAAGCTATTATATAAGCTAACTCTTTAACCTAAAAGGTTAACCTTCTAGCAAGGTACTAAAAGTAAAAGCTATTATATAAGATAACTCCTTAACTTAAAAGGTTAACCTTCTAGTAAGGTACTAAAGGTATTATAAATACTATTATATAAGGGGTAACTCGTTAACTAAAGAGGTCTTTCCTAAGAGGTTCTTATAGCTAGAAGTAAAAGAGGCTCTACTACGAGCAAGGCTTTATACCTCTCCCTCTTCCTTATCCGTATCCCTATAACCTATAATAAATCCTTAACTATATTAATACTAGACCTTATATATCAATATACTAAGCCTAAGTAAGGTATACCTTTTAGTATAAATAATATAGAGGGGATTACTAGATAGTTTAGCCTTAATATAATTGATAAAACCCGCTCCTTTCTTAACTACTCTGCTATATATAGAGAGTATATTATTAGTATAGCCCTTAAGAGGGCTTACCTCAATACCCCTATAGGGGACTCTATAAGGTGCGATAGTATTAGAGCTAAGCAAGTAAACTTAGCAGCAGAGGTTTAGCGGCTATAAAGTATCCCTTCTTCGAGCAGGTCCTCTGTATTACTAAGGCAGAGGTATCCTAGGCGGCCTAGGCCTATTAGGGGAACGTTAGTAAGTATAGCTTACGCTAAACAGAGAGAGCGTTCCTAACGATAGCATAGCTAGCGGACGAAGCGGTAATAGAGGCAGTATTAGCAGCGCGGGTAGTACGCGAGAGGAAAGGTTAATAGTTTTATAGTCTATTAAATAAGTAAAAACTACGTTATTATTAATATAAAGTTAAAGATCGTGAGGCTATCTAGTATAATAGGTATATAGAAGTATAGTTATAGTTAGGAGAGGATCACGTAACTAAAGGCTATATATTCTTAGGAGGCGCGGAGTTAGAAGGTCTATTGCACTTAACTAGATAAAATCACTATGCAGTGGCTAGAGGCCACGTATTTGTATTTATGTTTATATTATATATTATGTATTTGTATTTTATATTTGTATTGTATTTTGTATTCTTTGGAAATACTCTAACTATTAATACCTACCCTTTCCCCTTAGCTCTTTAGACCTACTTCTTTCTAGCTAATTAACGTATTATAATATGAAATATATTATTATTTATAAGTTTATTCTTCTCTCTATTCCAGTATTATATAATAAACCCGAAATATTACTCTATTATATTATTCCCTACCTAATATATATCTATAGTATTACGGGCACTTTTCCACTTCTCTTTCTATTCATATAGCCGTGCTTATAGGTTATAAGCCTAGTAAAGCTTAACCTAAATATCTAATACGCCCCTATAAAGGCAAACCTTTCCTCTATATATATATTATTATCCTATATAAGTATATAAGCTATATAAGAATATAACCCTCCACTACCTATACTAAATATAAAGTCCTGTAATTAATATTAATATTCTTCTATATGAATAAGTTATATTAATAATTTGTTATATTACCCGAGTTATTTAACTATTAAGTTTACCCGATCAGGTAACCTGCTCTAATAATATCGGACTATTAATATAAATGAGCCTCTACTAATTACCTATTTAAAGCACTATAACTACCTAACTAGTTTATTAAGTTCGGAATTACGCCGCAGCCCCTTTGCAAAAAGACTATAATAAATTCACCTAGTTCGCAGGTATAATTCGGGAAATACTATATAGGTATTTTAACCTATACCCTCTACTAGTTAAGGAGAATAATATAGAAACTTTATATATTCCTATTACTTATAAGCAAACCCTCGCATAAAGTTAGATATGCGCTATACTAGGGCTAATTATATTAGAGCTAAATAGGCTACTAAGGCTCTTATAGTAACGCCCTCGCTAAACCTTCTAGTAAGATAAAAGCTACTATATAAGATAGCTCCTTAACCTAAAAGGTCAACCTTCTAGTAAGGTACTAAAAGTAAAAGCTACTATATAAAATAACTCCTTAACCTAAAAGGTCGACCTTCTAGCAAGGTACTAAAGGTGCTATAAACGCTATTATATAAGAAGTAACTCCTTAACTAAAGAGGTCTTTCCTAAGAGGTTCTTATAGCTAGAAGCATAAGAAGCTCTATAAGTAGGGCTTTATACCTCTCCCTCTTTCCTATCCTTATCCCTTAACTATATTAGTACTAGACCCTATATATAAAAACGCTAAGCCTATATAAGGTATACTTTTTAATACTAATAATATATAAGAGCTTACTAGAGAGTTTAGTATTAATATAATTAATAAAACCTACTTCTCTTTTAACTACTCTATTATATATAGAGAGCGTATTATTAATATAGCCCTTAAGAGGGCTCTTATTAATACCCCTAGGGGGGATACTTGCTATTATATTATAGCTAAGTAAGTAGACTTAATAGTAGAAGCTAGGCGGGTTATTATATAACCTCTAGAGTAGCCCTTCTTCGAGCAGGTCCTCTGTATTATTAAGGTAGAGGCGGCCTAGGCCCCTTAGGGCTTAAACGTTAGTAAGTATAGCTTATACTAACTAATAGAGGGAGCGTTGCTAATAATAGCATAGTGAAGATAATAACGACTTCTAGCGGACGAAGCGGTAATAGAGGCGGTATTAGCAGCGCGGGTAGTGCGCGAGAGGATAAGTTAATAGTTTTATAGTTTATTAAATAATTAAAAACCGCGTTATTATTAATATAAAGTTAAAGATCGTGAGGCTATAGGCATATATAAGTATAGCTATAGTTAGGAAAGGTAGTTAGTAAGATCACGTAACTAAAGGCTATATATTATCAGGAGGCGCAGAGTTAGAAGGTCTATTGCACTTGAGCAGGTAAAATCACTATGCAGTGGCTAGAGGCCCCTAACTAGTTTATACTAGTTAAAAGGACTTTAAATAAATATTTAGAGTAGCTAAGGGGTCTAGAGACTTCTACTATTAACTCATTATCTATATTTTTACTACCTTCCTCGCTAGATTATAGGAGATAAAGGTCTTTAAGTATATAGTAGCTATATATCGCTTATTTATTTAATCCTAAAGTAGTTATAATATAGTACCCTATATTTATTATAAGGAGCAGGCCTATACTACTAGCAACCTTATAACTAGTTTTTATATTTATAAACTATACTTCGAATATATCTCTATACTAAGTACTCCTTATACCAACTACTTCTTCTATAAGACCTAAGAGAGTTACTTATATAATAATCTAAGTATCTATAAGCGCTATAAGTATAGAATAAAGTATTATAATAAAGTAAGGTAGAGTAGAGAGTTTCATAGTAATAAAGAGATATTATAATCCTAAATCCTAGTAAATACTATAAATACTATAAATACTACTATAGCTAGGGTTAACCTCTCGCTCCTGTATAATAAATATTATTAATAAGCTTAGAAATATTACCCTAAAGCTAGGTTTATATACTCTTATTACCCTTTTATAATAAAGCTACCTCTAGAGTTTAACTTTAAAGAACTTATAGAATACTTAGGGCTTTATATAGCGAATTAAGGTAGGAAAATAGGTTTTCTAGATATATTTATATAATATAAGAGGAGGGGTATAGAAGAAAAGGGAATAAAGAGTTAGTTAGGTTATAAGTAAGAAATCGAGGTATCGCCATGGCTGCTAGCGCTCAAGGTGTAGGTCGTCGTGAAGGAGGGTATATAGGACGAAGTCTATAACGAAGGAGTATATATATAGGTGTCTATATATCGAACTATCTATAAAGAAGTCTTTCTAAATAGGGGTATACGGACCGAAGGGATATATATACCTACTCCGGAATAGGTAGGACTATATATAACTATATAAGTAAGCCCTATCCCGTATAATAAACCCCCCTAGCCTCGTGATATCCCCTGAGGCTAAATATAAAGTAAAATAAAGCTATTTATAACTAAATATAATAAGGGGAGCGGCGCCCCGGGGATCCTATATAGCGCTACCTATAGAATAATAGGAAGAGGGAGAGCGGTCCGCTTAGTAATAAGGGGAGCGGTCCGCTTAAGGAGGCCTAGCTATAGCTATAATAAGGGGAGCGATCTACTTATAAGGGGGTTAGCGCGCTAGGAGGGCCCCGCGCTACGCTAGCTATAATAATAATAGTAGGAGCAGTCTACTTAATAATATAGCTTATACTATAATATTTATTAGGTATTTAATAGAGGGTCTTATAATACCCTCCTCCTAAAGCGCGTTATATAAATAGGAGAACTTCTTAGTATATAGGGTAGCTAGGATAGCTTCTTTTTCTAGCTCTATAAGCTGAATAATTCGTTTAGCTTTATTAAGCTAAATTACTAAAAGGAAGCGATTATAATATCGCGCTAGCTAATAGTAAGTATATCTATAGGGGTATTATATATAATCCCTACTATTATCTCGCTTTATTATAGAGTTTTTAGTAGGGGTAGGTTTAGGTATACCTACTAATATAGTAAATATACCTATAAGGGCGCTAGGTCGGTTTAACTACTAGGTAATAATGGCGCTAAATATTCAAGCTATCTTAATAAGGGAGCGTAGCTTTATACTAGTCTGCTTAGCCATAATAACCTTAATAAGGGCGTTATAAGCCTATATAGATGCTATCTGCCTACTAACTACCTCGAGGAAGCGCTTAGTTATAATACCCCCTGGATTTTAACGATTTTAAGCGACCTCGCGCACTAATATATAGCATACTATTACTAATATTAAGCATATTGCGAGGGGTTAGACCTAAGTTTATTTAATAAGAGGTCGCTATAATGCTATTTATTTAAACTAAAGAGAAAAAGGGGAAGTTTTCCTCTCTAGTAGAGATTTCGCTAGTTTATAGGGAATAAGAAGGTAAGCCCTGGGTAAGCCCTAGGTAGCTGCTTAAGGTAGTAAACCTAGGTAAAAGCCTAGGTAAGCTTAACTTAAGTATAACTAATAATACTATCCCCCCTCCTAGCTAGTCCCCCCTAGGTATAGGCTACGTTATTATTATTATTTATAACTAGTCTATATAGGGCTTTATACCTATTTACTATAGTAATCTCTATAATAGCCTCCGCAGGCTCCTAGGTAGGCTCTATATACCCCTCTTATTTAACTAGGACCTTACGCCTCTACCCTCGCCTAACTACTTTCTATTATACTATATATATCTCCTCTATATACTACTCGAATTCGCTATTATTAGCTATAATTAGTAGTAGCTAGGGGTCTATCCTTATCTATATAGGTAAGGGGTCCTCTAGTACCCTCTAGAGGAGGTTTATATAGAACCTTAGGTAGATATTACTAGGCACGTCTAACTTAATAATATAGAGGCTTAGGACTTTAACTATAGTATATATATAATATAACTATAATAGCTTCTTACTAGACCTAGGGCTTTTATAATTAGCTATTAAAAGCTAAACCTTATTACCTACTTAGTACTCCTCTATAGGTATCTTATACTAGTTCGTATTCTCCTCGCTATACTATTAGGTAGCTATAATACTTACTTAGATAAAGTCTACTACTTCTTATAGTCTTATTACTAGGAGGGTAGCTGCTATATTACTAGAGGGGGCTTTTTCTACTATATTATTTATAATAGGTATAAGGTTAGTATAATACCTATATTCTAAGAAGAATAGCAAGAGATTAGTTATATTACTAACCCTATTATAGAGCGCTAGCTAGGTAGTAGGTAGGAGCTACCCCTAGGTATCCTATACTTAGGTTATAAATATATATAAGATAGCTTATATCTCCTAGTTCTACCTCTTAGTATTACTATTAGTCTATAGGTAATATATAATACTTAATAGCCTCCTTATATAAGTAAGGTAGTAGAATTTAGCCTAGAAGTAGCTTACCTAATTAGACCCTTAATAACTAATAATATTACATAGGAACCTATAGAACTAGAAGTAGGAGGTAAGGAACTAGTAGGTATAAGCTTCTACTTCTATAGTACCTATCTCCTCTAGTATTACTAACTTACCTAGCCTATTTACTATAACCTATAAGTATTAGCTAGCGTTATTCTTTATAAGTAGTAAGTTTATAATAAAGTTTATTAAGAGGTCTAAGTATAACTAGGTAGGTACTAGTAGGGGCTTTAGGAAGCCCCTCTTAGCTTACCTCTAGATATATATCCCTTTATAAATATTATAGTTCCTTATAAATCTTTATACTATCTATAATTATCCTAGCTAATAGAACTACTAGCTTATTATTTCTAGCGTGCTATTATAGCCTAGGTAAGTAGTTATACTTAAGTTATAGCTCTATTAGATAATCTTTATATAGAGCTCCCCTAATAGGTTATTATTATCCTCCCCGCTAGGTAGCTATAGCCTCCCCCTAGTTATTAGTCTCCCCTAATTATTAATATTATACTTACTAATTTAGACCTTAGCCTTTATATCTAATAGGAAGCTCTAAAGCTAGTAAGTAACTATATAGTATATAGCTTTATATATTATATACTTCTTTATAATTTCTAGCTATAATACTTATAGTTTAGGGTTACTATTAAAAACTATAATATCTAGGATATTAATATAGCCCTTCTAACTTCTCCTTACTAGGGGGCTAACTATAGGGTCCTTATAAGGGTAAGCGCGATCTAGTATTAGCTATAAGACCCTCCCCTATTTTAACTTATTATCTTACTCTTATAGTATATCCTATTCCCTCTAAGAGAGGGTATAAGGGGCTATTACTTCCTTACTAGGGTAGTATTTAATAATAAAATTATATTAGGATAGCTCCTCTACTTACTAGCTCTAGCGCTCTATAAGGCGCTACTTCTTTATAAAGTATTTAAACCCCTAGTAGTTAATTAGTACCTTAAAAATAGTTATACTATATAGCTCTACCCTTTATATATATAAATAAGAAAGGATTACTAGGAGCTCCTTATTATAGATAGGGTAGTTATACTCTATAAGCGAGAGCTTCTATAAGTAGAACGCTATAGGATACTAAGTACCCTCTAGGTTAACTTATAAGAGTACCCCTCCTAATGTAAATCCTAAATAATTAGTTTTAATAATAATCTTATCCTCTAGATTAAACTAGTAGAGTACTAGCTAAGTATTAAAAGGCTACTTAAGGTATAAGAAGGCTTATTCTTAATTATCTCCCTACTAGAATATTATATTATTCCTAATAAGTAGTATAAGTAGTCTAATAATATCCCTATATTTTAATATAAATATATTATAATTGTTTATAAACCCTAGGAAGCTCTAGACCCCTTTTAGGGAGGTAGGGAGTAACTACTTAGTAATTACTTAGAGTTTCTTAGGATTATAAGAGAGACCCTCTCTTATTATTATAATAAACCCTATATATTTAACCCTCTTAACTAAGAACTTATACTTTATAGGGTTAAGGTTTAGGCCTATATCTACTAGCCTCTAGAGGACCTCCTAGACCTTCCTCTCGTAGTCTTCCCTCGTTCTATTTGAGTAAATTAATATATTATTTATATAAGTAGTAATAAAGTTATTAAAGAAGTCTTATAAAGTACTATTAATATATTACTAGAAGCTAGTAGGGGTATTTATTAAGCTAAGTAGGTAAATTACTTACTTAAGTAACTTATACTAGGTATAGAATATAGTTCTCTCCTAGTACTCCTCTACTACCCTTAACTTATAGAAAGCTATTATTATATCTAGCTTAGTATACTACTTAGCTATCCTAACCTAGTATAATACCTTAGAGATTAATAAGAGGGGGTAGTAGTCTTTTTTTATAATTATATTAAGGGCCCTATAGTTAATATAAAAGAAAATTCCCTTACCTAGCTTCCTTATAAAGAGTATAAATACCCTAGTAAGTAAGCTACTAGCCTTAATAAACCCCTTATCTAGGAGGTCTTATAGGGTCTTCTTTAATACTAGTAGCTCTTCTCTTAATATACTATAGAGGGGGCCCTAGGGGAGTAGTAGCTCCCTCCTATCTAGTCCTAGTATAAGGTTAATCTAGTAATTTACTCCTAGCTACCTAGGGGGTAGTAAGTAAGCCTTATAAGGGTTAAATAGGTTAGGAAACTCCCTTAAGACCTAGTTTAGTAAATAGTATTATTAATCCTCCTTTAGTCTTAGGTTTAGGGCTTTTTTAATATTAGATAAGTTAATAGCCTATACTAGTACCTCTTTTATACCCTCCTAGTACTTACCTTATTATCTCGCTAGGTATTAGTAGATTATAGAGAACGAGGGTATATTAAGGAACCTTATAGCTCTTATTTCCTTTATAAAGGGAGTTTCTTCTTAGTTATTTAAATATAGCCTAACTTATCCCCTCTTATAATATACTTAGTAAGCTATAGTATTATAAATAACCTAGCTCTATTCTATCTAAGGACGCCCTAAGAGGATATTAAGGTCTAGGCTATTAATTATATATATAAAGATATACTAGGTATAGCTACTTATTTCTAGATTAAATACTACTATACCTAGCGCGTTACTTAGTAATAGTCCGCTAAGTATATACCCTCTTATAAGTTAGTATCTCTTCTTAATATATAGAAAGTAGAGGTATTAAGCTAGGGAAAAGTTAATTATTATATAAGTATTACTCCTAATATCTACTAAGGTATAAGCTAGATATCCTCTATTAACTCTAACCTAAATAATAATAAGCTTATTATTAGCTAGTTATTCTTATTTATATTCTTCCTAACCTAATATCTCCTCTTTAGTAAGCTCTAGAGCCTAATTTCGCTCTAGAGTTAGTCTTTTCCTAACTCCTTATCTTCTTCTAAGGAGTTAGTTATTACCTAGTAGTTATTAATAACCTTATAGTATACTATTTCCTCCTTTAAGGTCTTTACTTTTATAACCCTAGGTAGCTAGTTCTCTTTACTAGGGTAATACTAGGTAATATAACCTCTAGCTCTATAAGTATAATAAGTATAGGGGTCCCTTATACCCTTCTAAAGTTATTAGTATTATACTAGGGAGGTACCTGAGGAGGATCTAGAGTTTTAGTAGTTATAGCGTCTTACTTCCTTAACTTATAAGATATATATAGCTCTAGTTATATAAGTATCCCCCTTAGTATCCTTAGTAGTGGGTCTCTAGTAGGTTACTAAGTAGTTACTAGTAACCTTCTAGCGCTCTACTTTCTATATAATACTCTAAACCTTTCAGAGCTAGCTATTATAATTAGCTAGTAAGTTAATAGTAATTAGCTAATCCCTTAGCCTAGGGGTAAGGGAGGCCTCTAGAAGTAAGATCTAGACTTAGCTAGGCTAGTTTATATTACTTATATTAACTAGTATCTACTTAAATCTTAGTAGGAAGGGTACTAGGGATTTATTCTCTTTTTACTAGAGGGTTTATAATTAGGCTATAGCTTATAACTAGATATTTAGGTCTTTATATATCTAGTTTAAGTAAGCTATAAAGTCCTTAGAGTTATATTTCCCCCTACTCCCCCTAGCTCTATAAAAAGTAGAGACTATTTACTAGGCTATAATATCTAAGTAGGAGTTAATAAAGTACTATACTTCTATATCTATAGTATAGAACGCCCTATCTATAGTAATCTTATATCTTATTTATTATACCTAGGTAATATATTCCTTCTACTTATTTAAAAACTTCAGGGTTAGGGGTAATAGCTTCTAGCGTATTATACTAAGTATTACTAATACCTTACTAATAGTACTTATAGGGGTTTATATAGCTACGCGTTAGCTATTCCCCTACTTAACCTCTTATAACTATTACTAGAGGGACTCTATTACTACTACTAAATCGGCTTATAATAGCTTATCTTAAGTTTTAGCTATATTACTATTAACTATCTTACTAACTAATAGGGAGTAGCGCTTAACTTATTATTATTATTATAGTAATAAGCTTAAATATATAAGGGGTTAGACCTAAGTTTATTTAATAAGAGGTTACTATAATACTATTTATTTAAACTAAAGAGGAAAAGGGGAAGTTTTCCTCTCTAGTAGAGATTTCGCTAGTTTATAGGGAATAACTAGGTAGGCCCCGGGTAGGCCCTAGGTAGCTCCTTAAGGCAGTAAACCTATGCAGAAGCCTAGGTAAGCTTAACCCGGGCGTAGCCTGTAATATATATAGCGATATAGAGCTATTTACTTACTCTAGAATATAAAGGTATTTATCTCGAATAGTAGTAATTATAGCGAGGTCTATAGGGGCAATTAACTACTTAAGCGCTTATGCGAGGGATTAGAGAGAGGTATTCTTAATAGCTACGAGGTCGTTCTAAATAACTATAAGTAATAAGGGGTTAATAGTGCGGTATATAAAGTTCTAGATATTATAATAGCTACTAAGGATAGACCTTTAGGTTTCCTTAGTAATAGTATAGTTAGTTATACGCATAGCGTGCTTATTATAAATATTGTTAATTATAAGAAGTAGTAGAGGTAGAGGCTCCGCGTTATTCGGGTTTTAATACGTATAGCGCTATATAGCCTATTTATTATATTTATAAACATAGGTCTTATAGGCTTCCTTACTACGCTATATAGTAAGTTTATTAATTATTAGAGGGCGCGCTATATAGCGCGTAAGGTTAGGTGCGGGTTAACTACTTAGGTTAATATAGTCCTATACGCCTGCTTAGAGGGTATAGAAGCGAAGCTATAAATACTAGGCGGGCTAGTTACATAGCCTAGAGAGATAATAAGCGTATATATAAGGCTAGGTAGTAGAAGGGTTAGGTAGAAACGCTATATTAGTAACGAAGAGGGGTTAAATAGAGGGCTAAGAGGAGGGCTAAAAGGAGCGCCTAAAGCTATTATAGTATATTAGGGGTTGTATAAGAAAGGCATATTATAAGCGAAGTTAAACTAGCTAAGAGCTAGGCTTATAACTATTATAATAGCTATTAGCGCTTAAGGTATAGGTTGTTATAAAGGAGGGTATATAGGATAAAGTTTATAACAAAGGAGTATATATATAGGTATCTATATATCGAACTATTTATAAAAAGGTCTTTCTAAATAAGGGTATGCGGACTGAAGGGATATATATACCCGCTCCGGAGCGGGTAGGACCGCACGTGACTACGCAGGTAGGCCCTATCCCGCACGACACGAGGTAAATAATATATAAATAGATCTATAAAACTAAATTGAAAGTATATCTGTATATAAAATTAATATAGTCCCTTTTATAAGTATCCTTCTCTTTTTCTATAGTAATCGCGCTATAATATAATATTAGCGATAGTAATATTAGTAATAATCTTTTCTAGTAAGG
>JAVHLU010003298.1:0-12001 GCA_036785755.1 Colletotrichum ledebouriae
AGAATTAATATAATAGTAGCTACCCTGCCTAAGCTAATAAGAGATAATAGATTCTACTACTATTAGTAAGAGTTAGTAAATAAAGGGTATTATAATAATAATAGTAATAGTTATAAAGGTAGAAAACTATAACTATTTACGCTTCGCTTATATCTAATATAAATAACTTTACTTTATTATTTCTTTTATAAATAGGCTTATTAGTAGGTTATTTATAGATATATTACTTTATATTTAAGTATTTTAAGGGATACTATATAGTTAGGCGCTCTTCTAGCCGCTACTACGTCTAGGGGGGTATATTATAATACCTTTAGCATCGCCTGTTCCTAGCGTAGTATATAACCCGAAGGTAGCTCTAGAACTACCTTCTTCCGAGGGTCGTTCCTCTAACTATAGTTATAAACGACCACGTTATAGCCACTCTCGTTATAATAGAACAAGCTCTTCAGTAACTATAAATATGGCCCTATAGGACGTTTCTCAACAGCTGTCATTCGCCCCTATTCTGCAATTTGTAACTACGCTGCGCACCCGAGGCGCGCCTGGGTGTAAAAGAGAAATGGGAGATGGGATTACTGGATACTGTTAACAGAGACTTAGTGTTGATAAATCATATCGTATAGGACTGTCAGGCTCACTCTGCTTGCTATGCTCACGCCGAAGAGCGCCACTTCGTGCGGCGGACGATCTCGCCGCACCTTGAACGTCCTAGTCGCGGAATTCGGTTAGAACCAAGTCTTTTGTAACTTTAATTTTAGACACAGTCATTTGTATGGTTCTTCACGTGAACCGGGCTAATCTTGGGGATGTAGGAAAACCAGCACAATGCACACTTCCTAAAGATTATTCGTGAAAATACCTCATCTGACTTCCTTTTACAAATATTTCCGAAGAACTGCAACACGGGAAACCAAATCCACTTTCCCAACCCCGTTCACAAGTCCAGACAATCTCGGGTCGGAACTGCCGGCAAATACTTGACGACGATGCGTCCAGTAACCCAAGCAGACTTGACAGACCTGATAAGGCGCAAACCTGTATTGATACTCGACAATGACGGATTTGGCCCAACCTACGTCGAATATCTCGTGAGACAGTCTACGTCTTCAGTCACCTCCAAGGAACGTTGTCTGTTTCTTCCTCTGGAGCTGTGGTTCAACATCCTCGAATACTGCTATCTAGAGCCGAACTACTACCTCGTCATCCCGAAAACAATTGAATCTAGCGGTACGCAAATATCGGACCTCATTTTGCAGCGAACCAAATTTCGAACCAAATTCGGACGTATCAGGGACTTCGATCAACTATCTGCCCACGAAGTGGTCCTCAAAAGTTCGCAATTGAACGCGCCGGAACTTAGACGTGCGGCCTACAAGTCGTTCCAGGCGTACGGCATTCATAATCCGACCAAGAAGACTGTTCGCTTTGATCTGAGATACTTCGTTCAGGGCAGTCCGATTCTGTTTACCGATGTATCGATTCAAGACGTCATTTCCAAGGTGGAAGGAGGAGTTTGCGGTCGTTGCGGGAATTTCCGTGCGGTGAACTCCAACTCATCGTGGGACTCGTGGGAAAAGGTGTTGACGGTGGGTAACCTCTACGGTCTTCGTCAGAGGAAAGTTCCATGCGGTCTTTGCATCGGAAACTTTGGCGCATTCCCTGGTCGAAAGGGTCGTTTCAACAGGGCGTTGGAAAGGCAATGTGCGGCTTTGGGGTATGGCTTTCAGGTTTTCGCCGCGTGCGGCCTCCCGCTGCCGGAAAGGGTTGAATCTCCAGATCGATCGGTGCGTTTGGGGAAACTTACAATCTAAGCAACTGAAGAAATTTGGCTGCACCTTATTTCATTCTGGTAGTGACCTTACCCGTAGAGGTTACGACTTTCGAGTTCGCGCGGCCGTCCCCTGCCGGTCGTCGTGATTCCAAAGGTATGGGCGGAAAGCGATTTTCTTTGGCAGCAAGAAGACAGGTCTATCTGATGATACAGGTTTATCGGAGACTTTCAATAGTCTCGAGTTCTTTAATTCCAAGGTCCCATCGACTGCCTCTTGCGCGCATTGAGATTCTGAATCATACCTTCGTCCTTCACTTCGAAACATCAAGAACCCGAAAGTTGACACTATGAGGCCGATAAATCACAGAGACCTAGAAGATTTGGTCGTAGATCAGCCGGTTCTCATCTACAACAAGGCAGCGATCGGTAACGAATAACTCGAATTCCTCGTTCGCAAGACGAACAGCGTCATCCGCCCCCTGAGCGGAACCACCACGCTTCCTCCTGAACTATGGCTCGATATCGTCGACATGGCTTGGGAAAAAAGGGGTTGGTTCTCGCTTGTGATGCCAAAGGCCGTCGACGGTCGCAAGAGTTCCAACCCGAAACTGGTATGCTAGGAAATCAGAGTGAAAATGCGCTGCGGCGAAATAGAAAGAGAACTCGAGGCCTGTATCTTGCAGGAAGAGCTCAAATGGAATATACGTGGCAGTTTTGGAATCCTGTTCCCATATCAGAGCTCTCCAGAGTTCAGGATAGAATCGCGACTTCTGAGATCAAATCTGCGGGTTCTGTGGGACGCTGTCGAGGTTGCGGACATCATCGCATGGGTAGAAGACGGTGTTTGCGGCCTTTGCGACAACGGCGATCACTGGATAACGGTGGGATCTATCTGCAAAGATGAAACGATTCGGGATACCTATAGACGGAAATGTTGTAGACACAGGGCGCGTCATGTGCCCTCTGTGTGTTGGTTGGGACTAAGCGCTTGCCGCCTTAAGGTACATCGGGTCCTCGGTTCATGTTGACGAAAGCAAAGTCATAGGACCAATGGCTCCCAAATCGGATGAGACACTCAAAGCGTGGTGCAGTGAGCGCCTCGAACAGCTTGAATACCCTAGAGTATCCCCCCCTACCAAGAAAATCAATCAGCAACGTCAGACATCTCTAGAGCTGGAGACGTTGAACTGGAGGGGTGACTGTGGATGTTCCCACAGGCGAGGCAGAGCCGAATAAGAGTTTACACCTCCTCTAGCATCTCATATATTAGCGTGTGACTTTATGGGGCAAACTAGAGCTATATTCGCTATATTAAGCCAGGGGGTTTAGAAGTCGAGGTATTTATATTTATATAGTAAAAAAGCTATATTAGATATATCGATATATACTTAAAATAGTATAAGCTCGCTACCTGCTTTAATATACCTATATAGGCGCTCTAGTATAGATCTTATAAGATTTATTAATACTTCCTCTAGAATAGCGTTCTAAGCCTTATATATTACGCTATGTAGTTAGGCTAATAAAAGTTATAATATATCGTAGTTCTATTCGATCTACTACTTTATCTAAAACTAGATATTCTTAATAGGGTTAATATTAGGGCTCCGGGCTAGCTATTTAAGACTATTAATCCTATAGTTAAAAAGCTACTACTAAGTTAATTATAAGGAATGCGGGCTATAGTTATTATACTATAGCGTAAGCTATTAGGGTACTATATAATATATAAAGTTATTAATAAGAGGAAGGATATATCTATAAATATTATTAGATTTAAAATACTATAAAATAATTATAAACTTACTCTTAATACTTATCTAAATTAATCTAACTAAGGCTCTTATCCTATACCTTATAAGGCCCCTTCTAGTAGCTAAAAATACTACCCTAAAATATCTAGCTATAGCCCTTCTAATAAATAACTACCTAGGCTTATTCTAACTCTATAGTATAGTAAGTAATCTATTAATTCTATATTAGGTTATTTATAGCCTAGGTCTTATCTATAAATAGAATAAGGCTTACCTCCTAGTCTTTTAGATTAGAGTAGAGTTAAAAGAAGTAATAATAGAGCTATACTTAATTTTACTTATATTATTAAATAAGTTTAATACTCTAATATTACTTCTCTCTTTTATATCCTATTTATTTTAAGGTAGTAGTAATAGCTTAATCTCTCAAGGGCTTAAGGCTAGGGACTAAATAATAAAGGTCTAGCTATAGGATTATTTAAATAAGAGGGTTATAAGTATCGAGGAAGTTATATATCTTAGCCCTTATATTATTAGGTATATATTTAAGTACGTAGCGGTTATTTTTTATAATAAGAGTTAGGATATAAGAGCCTACTATACCTACCGCTTTAAGAAGCTAGTTTTATTAGTAATAATATTATATTCGAGGCCTATATACTTATAGAGAGTCTAGTAAACTAGCTTATTATCATAGGTAAGTTTAATATAGCGAGGAGCTTAGTTATATTATTATAGGCTTTAAAAGAGGCGCCTACTTATAATACGCTCCTAAATTTAGTAAGAGCGCTGCGTAGCAGGTATTAAATAAATATCGCTAGAGTTTTAGCTATTAATAAGGCTATTAATATCTATATTAAACTAGTATAAGTAGGTAGGTAGTAGTAGTAACGTTAGGCTAAAAAAGCAGTAGAATAATTATAAGAAAGTAGTATAGGTAAAAATTTTAACCTCTTATACTTTTAGCTATTTTTTAGTAGTAAAATAGTAATTAGTAACTTATATAATTAATAGTAAATTAGTAGGGCGACCTTACTATTATAGCTAATTAAAACCCCTACTATATAATACGCTAACATATAAGATGCTGGAGGAGGTGTATAGCTCCTAGACCTTATGTTGAGAGACGTCCTATAGGGCCACATTTATAGTTACTAAAGAGCTTAATCTATTGTAACGAGAGTAGCTATAACGTGGTTGCTTATAACTACGGTTAGAGGAACGACCCTGGAATAAGGTTACTCCGGAGCTAATATTAGTTATATACTACGCTAGGAATAGGCGATACTAAAGGTATTATAATATACCCCCCTAGATATAGCTATAGCTAGAAAAGCGCCTAACTACGTAATATCCCTTAAAATACTTAAATATAAAGCAGTATATTAATAAATAACCTATTAATAAGCCTATTAATAAAAGAGATAATAAAGTAAAGTCGTTTATATTAGGTATAAGCGAAGCGTAAATAGTTATAGTTTTCTACTTTTATAACTATTGCTATTATTATTATAATACCCTTTATTTACTAACTCTTATTAATAGTAGTAAAATCCGTCGTCTCTTATTAGCTTAGGTAGGGTAGCTACTATTACGTTAATTCTAAATAAAATAACCTAGCCGCCCTCCTACTTTCTTAACTCTTCCCTATATATAATATAATAACTATATATATACCTAACTTTAGTCCTAATAATAACCTTATTATACGCGCGTATATATACTTATAACGCGTAATAATCTTAAAGCTATTATAATATATTAATATATTTATAGATACCTCTTAAAAAGAAGATTAGTTAGGCTATAGCCCTTAAGAAAGCGCGCGCTACTAAAAATAAGAGTAAAGCTAGGGGTAGAGGGGCGCGCCCTCCTCCCCTAGAGAGTAATAGTAAGGTTATATATATATTATTCCTTCCTATTATTAATATATAGTATACTAATATATTATATAATAAGTAGAAAGAAGTAGAAGTAACTTATAGGGGGTAGCTCTAAAGGTAAGGGTTTATAGCTTAAGAAGCCCTAGGGTCGCCCCCCTAAGTAATTTAAGAGGATAGCTCCTAGTAAGTTATAATCCCTTTATTATTATAACTATACGTTAGAATATTACTAACCTCGTTATTATTATAATCCCTAAGGAGATAGATAAGGAGGAGGGTACTAGCGAGAGTAGTTTAGAGCCCCCTCCTAGCTCTCCTCCCCCTAGTAGAGGTATAGAGGTAGAGTAAATACCCCTATTTAATAAGCGCTACTTTTAATATATTTTAAGCGAGCTCTTAGGCTTATTAAATAAAAAGTACTTACTTAGTATAATAAGTAAGTATAACTACTATTATAAGGGTAAGGTACCTTATTAATAGATAAGCGCCCTTATTACTATTATAGCCTACTAATATACTAAAGCTAAGACTTTAAATAACCTAGTAGTTAGAAAGGTAAGGTTCTATATATACTTTATTTCTATAACTATCTTCTAATATAATATATAAACCCTTGCTTATTAGAGAGCTACGCTCTATAAAGGTATTACTACCTAGAAGGAGGAGATCGAAGTAGTAAAGAAAAGTAATAATAATAAGGGTTTAGGTAGGGCTTCTATAGTAATAAGTAGTTCTAATATATATAGTATTATCGCTCTATCTCCTACCCTAGTTCTATTTAAAACCCTAGTAGTTAGCGTAGGTATACCTATACCTTATCTACTTACTAATAATATAGCTACTATAGTATACTACGTAGTTAATAGTCTTATTAGTATATATTTACTAGAGGTATTACTACCTTTATATAATATCCTAATAGATTAGTATAAGCAAATCCTCCGAGGTTAGGTAGTAGAAAATTAGCGTTTTAAGGCAGCCCTTTAGGGTATATTATATTCTTTTGCTCCTATAGGAGCGACTTTAAGCTCCCTAGCTAGTAAGCTATAAATTAATTAAAAATTAGGCGCTACTAGCCCTCCTATACTTATCTAGAGTATCCCTTATTTATTATAATTATTTTTTATATATCCTTTAGATTAAGGAGCGAATAGAACTTCTTAAATTTCTTATAGTTAAGAACTTTTATAAGACTATTAGCTAGTATATTATTTATTAGTATATATACTACGCTAAACGATCCTCTAGTATATTCTTATTATAGCTATATATTTTAAATATTAATATACTATAGCTTAGTTAAGATCTATTCCTTTTCGCTTATTATAAGATAAATTATCTATTAGTTATTATAGTAAATCTTCTAGATATCGCTAAGTTTAAGAGCGATATCCCTAAATAGCCTCTAAAGAGTAATAATCTCCTTAGCTATATATTTAAGGCTTAGAAGCTCTACTTCTATTATTAATATTATAACTATAACCTATTAAGTAGCCTTCTATTAAATTAGTCCTCTAAAAAGCGAGATTATATACCCTTAAGACGACTTCTATATCTCCTTATTATTTATAAATAAAGCGTTACTTATAATTAGTAGTACTTATTTACCCCCTAAGTTATTAAAGCGTATTACGAAGTAATAAATATAATATAGGTATTATATAACCTAGTTAGTAGTAGTATAGTAATAAGGAGTAGGATTTATTAGGAATCTTAAGAGCAAAGAATATATAAAAGCGATATTAGGTCGGATTATAATAGTAGTATAAAGTATAGAGCTAATCTTCTCTTAGAAACTCTTTACCTCTAATAGTATTACTACTATTTTACTCTTTAGGAGTAGTAGGTTTAGAAGGGGGGTTATTAGCGCTCTTAAGTCGAGTAAATTAAACTTCTTTATAACCTACTTAATATATTAGTTATAAGAAAGGTATATCTTTTATATAGCTTAGTTATAGATAACTCTAATTCTAAGATAGTACTTAACTAGGCCTTATTCTTTTAACTTATATACTTCCTTTAAGCTAGTAATTACCTTTTATACTATTTCTTTATAGTTCCTATAAAATAGAATAAGGAAGTCGTCTATATAGAAGATAATAAGGACCCTCTTCTTAGTTAATTAGAAGAGATATAGGTCTTTACTTATAGGTATAAGGCTTAAATACTAAAGGGTTAAGGAGAACTCCTTATACTAGAGTAGTAGTATATCCCTTAGCTTATAGAGCGCATAGTATAGTTTAATATACTTCCTAGGCTACTTAAAGCTATCTAGTAACTTATAAATAATTAGGTCTTTATTTAAATCCCGAGAGGTATTTAGGAACGCGTTAATAATATTAAATTATTTAACTTCGAGGTTAAATTATATAGTAATTACTATTGCTACTCTAAAGGTATAAGTAGCGAGGGTTACTATATAAGTCTATTTAAGGGGCGACTTCTCTTATTAATCGCCTTAAATATAGATCCTTACTTTATACTAGTTAAGGATATTATCCTTATTAAATTTATAGGTAAATACCTACTTTAAAGGGATTAATCTCTTTATTATTATCTCTTAATTAATTACGCGCTATATATCTATTTACTATAATTTACCTATCTTAACTTTAGCTACTTCTTTAAAGCAAGTTCGGAGCGCCTATAAGAGGTTTAAAAGTTCCTTTTACGAGCAGGGTAGCTT
Organism: Colletotrichum ledebouriae; assembly: GCA_036785755.1. Classification (NCBI taxonomy): domain Eukaryota; kingdom Fungi; phylum Ascomycota; class Sordariomycetes; order Glomerellales; family Glomerellaceae; genus Colletotrichum; species Colletotrichum ledebouriae. Next base: position 8,098 of record JAVHLU010003298.1, read on the forward strand.
AGTAAGGTTATTAGTAGTAAGATATTTATAGATTATTATAGTTATACGAGCGGGTTTTATACTATAGATAGCGGTATAAATATAGCTATAGAGCGTATAATACCCTATATTAGCTTCTAAAAAGGCCTTCTACTAATTAGGTATAAAAGTCTTAAAGAAGCTAGATACCTACTCCTACTCTATATAATATTAGAGTAAAAACTAGTAACTAGAGCGGGATTTACTTTCTACTATTCCTAGTTATAAGTTACTAAGTAGTAGATTATATAGTTATTAGCTTTAATAAGTTTAGCTATAGCCCTCCTAGTTATATACCTAGTTAGACCTCTATTTAGTATTATCCCTCTCCTCTCTATCCTAGTATAGCTATACTAGTAGATTTAAAGGCCTACTATCCAAAGGTTCGTTCTTATTGCTCTTACCTGCTTTAGAAATATATTATAAAGCGGGGAGTAGTTTAACTATAATATAATCCTTAATCCGTTCCCCTTTAGAATTAACTTCCCTAATAGTATTATATATATAGTTCGTTTCTAGTATATATACTATACTTATTATTCTATCTATTAGAGCTAGGCTTTTATCTAGCTCTAGTATAGGATTAGGGGATAATAGCTACCCTCCCTTCTAACTTACCTATCCCTTTAGAAGTTTTAGGATTCTTCTATTTAGAGACTTAGTTATAGGAATAAGGGTTAGTATAAGTAACTATTTAGTTATAAATATTAATATAGCTTCGTCCTTATCTATAACGCCTAGGATCTAAAGTTTAAAGTTAACTTGCGATATAAGCTCTTTAATCTCTTCTACTATCTCGTAGATAATATCTTTTAAATAGCCTCTTTTATCTTATCCTTTATATAAAAAGTCTATTTATTAAACGTTACGTTCTATATAATAATAACTATTTATAATATAGGGATCTAGACCCTATATAGGTTATAAGCGTTTAGAATATATCCTACTAGGTATCTAATATATCCCTGCGGTACTACCTTAAAGTCTCTCTTATTAATTCCTCTCTCTTATTCCCTCTTAAGGGGGTATATATAGTAGCTATAAGTATATATATATCCCTAGTAAGGGCGAAGGTCGCGGGTTAGGGCTGCTCTATTATTAGGTTATTACTAGTAAAAGTATTAGTAGAACTATTCCTCTTTAATCTATAGTAGCGAACGCTAGTTATAGTATTTAAGTAAGCTTATATTATAAAGCGTTGTTACTACTAGTACTATCTTAGCTTATAGTTTTATAAGTAAGCTAGTTATAGTAAGTATCTTAATTATTTAAGTTATAACTTCCTAACTAGCCCGTTCCCCTCCGCTATTTAGTTCCTTTATATATAAAGGGGTCGTTTTAACCTCTATTCCTTCTATATAGGTCTAATCCTTATATCTTATATAGCTTATAAATAAAATTACTAACCTCTCGATATCTTATTTAATCTTATAAATAGAAAGTCCCTTCTATTAATATACCTATCGCTTAAAGGTATATAAAGCGAGTATAACGCTACTATAGGTCTTATTAACGCGTAGAAATATAAAGAGCTAACTAGTATATTTATCTTTAATAATAAGGAGCTATTAGTTCTAGTTAAAGCCTTTAGGGTAGTTAAAGAGATCCTATACAATTCTATAGTAAGGGCGTATTACTTTATCTTCTAATATTTATCTTAAAATTACCTATTTAATATATATAACTACGTAGTATTAGTACTATAGGCGCGTTAGGCCTTTAATCCTTACCCCCTAAGTAGTATATACTAGCTACTCTAGAGCCTCGGGGCTAAGGTACCTGCTCTTAAGGTATTAAAATATCGTATTATCGCTCTAGTCTAGTAGTAGTATAAGAGAGGTATACTTATATATTATAAGTATATAATTTACGTTATTAATAATAGTATTAATACTTTAGGGAATCCGCTTAGGAATAGAGTATAAGAAACGAGGCTTATATTTAAGGAAGGCGAGGTTTACCTTTCTAATAAGTTTCTTAATTATAATACTATTCTTATAGGTTCTAAAGCGAAGTATATAGTTTTACCTTAAATACTAGATACTTATTTTCTAAAATAGCGCTTTAGAGATAATATTAATATAAAAGTTCTCTATATATCCTACGTTATAGAGTATAAAGTCCTCTATATTTACGCTTTTTAAGCTATTAAGAGTATTCTTAATAATCTATATACCTTTTATAATAATTAGATATAAAGCTATTTTAGAATTAACTTATTCTCTTTTATAATACCTAATTAAGGAGGGGATAAGTAGGGACTTATTATTTATAAGGTATATCCCTCTATAGTTATCTAGGACTATAGACTTATATAATATATAGGGTCCTAAGTAGGGGGTTATAAAGATACTTAGATACTCTTTATCTAAGTTAACTATATTATCCCTAACCTTATTCGAGAGGGCTATATAAAAAGTAATTATTATTATATTAGTAAGATAGCTTAGGGCTACGTCGGATTTCTTAGATAAACCCTTATTACCCCTTTTATTATTTTAGCAGTTTTTACCCTTATAAGGTATAGCGCGTAGCTAGCCCTTATAAGTAAGTTCCCTATATAAATTAATAAAGCGTAGGTTATTATTTAACTAGTTATAGATCTAAGCTACTTATATATCTATTACTAATATATAGGGGCCCTTCTAGTAATATCTAGTTAAAGTAGCTTCTAAGTAGTTATACTTAATACTTAGCTATTAATAGCTCGACCTATATAGGTATTATTTACTACTAGATATATTACTAATTATAGGAATACTTAATAAGTTAGCCTTATCTATATAGCTAGCTAGTATTATAAAGACCCCTATGCTTTATCCTTATAACCTTAAGTAGAGTATATCTTTATATAAGAGGTCCTCGAATATATTAGTATATTAGCTTATATTAGAGATTAGTATCCCCGCTCGCTCCTATTTTAAAATATCTATAATTTCTATATTAGCTTAAGTAAGTATAAAGTAATAACTTACTACTTAAAGAAAAGTTTTTAAAGTAAGGGTATTACTCGCTTTAGGAAGCTTAAGCTAAGTAGTATAGAGATAGACGCTCCTAAAGTCCTTAATCTAGGCGTTAGGATTAATACTCCTATTTACCTTTTCTAGGACTTAGATATACTCTTCTTAAATAATAATAAGAGTATTAGCCTCGCTTAGAGCGTAATAATATTTAAGATTAATAATAAGGTTATATAAGGTTATATCCCCTTTAGCGAGAAGTTCTATATATATAAGTATAATAATATTATAAGTAATAATCTCTATAACTAGATAGTTAATCCGTTCGAACTCCTAGTTCTTATAGGTTTGCTTAGATTCTTATATAGCGAGCGAATAAAAGTACTCTAGGTATTATTCCTATATATTTATAATATTCTTATTAATTATAACTAGGGTAGTTAGAAGCTAAAGGGGGTATAATTCGTTTATCTATATCCTAGTAATAGACTTAGGAGTAGTTTTAGAAGTAGTATTAGAAGTAGCCTTTTCTAGAGCCTCCTAGTTAAGTAAAGTAATATATTAATTATAAGCACTCTTCTCCTATAGGTACTAGGTATTAATATCTTAGTTTTACTTAGTAATATATAAGTTAAGAGTTAGAGTTTTTAACGAAGTCTTACCTAGGTATAAAGGTCCCTTAGGGTTATTTAGGTTAATATACTTCTAGATTCTAATAGCTTAGGCTTTAATCTAGATTATAATATATTAAGTAGCGAAGTCCTTATATATAGTTAGCTAGTATAATACTATAATAGCTATAATAAAAGATATTATAGTTAAAGTTATTTAGAAATAGAGGGTTTATAATAATAGAGGATAGTATATAATAAGGAGGAAAGAAGGAATAGGAGAGAGGAAGTTTTAATAAGTACTTTTAGTAATAA
>JAVHLU010003299.1:0-12000 GCA_036785755.1 Colletotrichum ledebouriae
ATAACCTCTAGGTTTTAACTATATATATATATAATAATAAAGCTATAGCTAATACTAGTAAGCTATATAACTATCTTATCTTACTATTATAATCTATATACTATATTAGAGCTTATATATTATACTCCTAAAGTTATTATAATATCTAATTTAAACATATAGCTTCCTAAGCTTTCTAGATCTAACAACTATAGAGTCTAGTCTATATATATTAAGGCCTTACTTATTAGTAAAGATATAGCTATAGACTTATCTAAGCTTATAGATAATAATAATATTAATCTAAATAATAAGGCTCCAAGCTATATATAGCTATTCTATAATAATAGGCCTCTAACCGTTATAAAGGATAATATAACAGCTTATAAGGCTTGGAAATATCTCAAAAACCTATATAAGCCTATAGGGTTTACTAACGAGTTCCTAACTTATAAAGAGTTATTTAATACTACTTTAAGTAATTTTAACTCTATAGAAGAATATATAATTAAAATAAAGGAACTTACGGATAACCTAGTATATAATAAGCTTAAATTACCTAATTAGATAGTTATAGTATATATATTAAATAGCCTAGACGAAGAGTATAATAGTTTTATAACTACTACTACTTAAGGTCTTAGGGCTAATAAGGATGCCTATATGCTTAATAGTCTATTCTCTAATTTATTAGACGAATTAAGATATAAGGGTAAAGTAGTAAATTTTACTACTAATAATAATAAATATAAAAATAAAAATAAGATTACTCAATGTAAGAGTATAGCTATAGGCCTAAACTAGGAAAGGCTAGAATGCTAAAACGTAGGTATACGTAGTTATATTAGACTATTACTTAACCTTCTAAGTCTCTAGCTTATAGAGTTTTCTTAAGGGGGTATATATTCGCTACTAATTCGCTAATGTTTTACTAATAGTATTAGCTCTATATCCTATACCCGCTATTATTCCTTATAATTACCCCCCCCTCTAAAGCCTTAGTCCTTAAGGCGTACTAGTAGGGTAATATAGCTCTACGTCGTTACGGATATTATTATTAACTATAGGGTAGCCTTTCTATACCTTTATTACGTTATTTACTCTCGCTCTCTACGCTAGATCTAAGTAGTTATAGCGAATAATATATTTTTATTTTCCTAGCGCGTTATAAGTATTCTTAAATTTTAATTATTACTATTATTTTTTAATTAGTTACTAATAGTTATATAACTATTTAATAGTATATAACTAGTAATTATTTTACCTTATTACCTAGCGACCTAAAATATAAAAGGGCGTCTTCTTTTTAAGGTCTCTAACTTAGTTAGAATTTCTCTTCTTTATAATCTTTTTTAGTCTAGCTACCTCTCCTATTTTAGCGCCTATTTTATAAGCCTTTATTATAATTATTAAGTTATTTCCCTTTTCTCCTCTAACCTTACTTATATCCCTCTCTAGTATCTTGCTAATAGCTTTTTATAATATCTTATATTATATATATAGGTATAGTTCTTATAAAATACCTCTATAACCCTAAGATCCTTTCTAGTAATCTTACTAGTAATACTAATAGTAGCTATCCTTACCTTAGCTATCTTTATAAAATATATTAGGATATTATCTACTTTCGCTATATATATAGCGAGTATATATAGAAGTATATCTATTATAACTTTAATAAGAAAAAATATACTATTATAAGTCTCTACTAATTTACTAATAAGTTACTATATATTAATATTTTCTAGGTCTCTTAAGAGCTTTAGGGCGTAGCCTAGATAACTTAGAATATATTCTACTAGATTTAGATCTAGTAGTATAATAATATCCTAACCCCTCTTTATTATTACTATATTCTAGCTACGCTTAGCGACTATTTAATAGTATAGAAGCGTATTACTAAGCTTATCTATAATCCTACTACTAGTAATAATAGCTATAATATAAAGTAGCTTTAGCTCTAGGAGCTCGCCTCTATCTATAAGTACCTCGCGCTCGATATTCTAGTCTATATAGGCTATTACTCGCTATTCCCTTACTAATTATATCCCGCTAACCGCTAGGTTTTAGGTTAGTACCCTTTATAATAGTATTAATATTCTTTAGCGCCTAAACGCTACCTAGCTAGTATATATTTATAATAATAATCCCGTTAATTACCTCTATAATAAGATCGACCGCCTAATTAATAACCCTTTAATAAAGCTAGTCCCTATATACGCTTATAAGCGTAATATTACCTTTTTCCCTAGGTTTTACGAGGAGCTCTAGGAAAATCTCGCTAAGTATACTACTAATAATATCCCCTCTTGCTTTATTACTATTACTAGTACTCGCCCTATCTCCTAAGCCTCTTATCTTAGTACCCCTACTAAGTATAGCTAAAGTAGTAGCGAAGAGTTAGTAAAGAAAATTAAGAGAGCTAAGGTTATTATTACTATCTCTAATAGTAATAGTTCTAGTAGCGAGTTAAGTAGTAGCGCTAGTAGCAAGTTAGCTAGTAGTTAGCCTATAGGTAGCGATAGTAGTAATACTAATAGTACTAGTTTAGCGACTAGTCGCTATAGTAGTTATAGTAGTACTACTTATAGTTATAGCGGTTATAGTAGTTACCCCTGTGGCTATCCTAAGAAGTTAATAACTAATTAGATAGTTAGCTCTTTTTCCCTTTTTATAGGATAATACCCCTTTTTACTATAGCCTCGGCGATAATTCGCTACTTAATTTATTAACGTTTTGCTTCTAATTTAGATTTATTTTATAGTCTCGTGGTCTATAATTACTAACTTATTATAGTAGTTTTAGCAACTAATTATCCTAGTTCTTATAAGCTCTCCTATATTATTTATTAAACTTACGAACTATCTCTTGCGCGTTCGCTAAGTTCTCCGTGGGTTCCTATATATTATATTCTATAAGCTATCCTACTTACTTAACTAAGTATTATATATTATTACTAATACCTTACTATATAATAATCTCTTTAACCTCCTATTCCTCTAGCTTATCCTTAAGCTCTAGGTATATAGGTAAGCCTTCGCTACTTACTTAGCGATTATCCTATAGTTCTAGTAAGGTAACTAAGAATATATTATATATCCTTTAGTATTATAATAGTAGATAAACTCTATAAGCTTATATACTAATTAGTTCTATAATAGCTACCTATATAAACCTAGGCGCTAGTTTTTTATTCTTAAACTAGAAGTTCTTTATTAATAGCCTAACGACTTATTCCTAATAGTAGGTCTATTCCTTATACCTTGTATTATAATACTTAGCTTACGCCTTAGTAACCTTCTACTACTATTCCTAAGCCCTCTTATAAAGCTTTAAGATATATTCGATTTACTCCCTTACGCCCTATATTATAACCCTATTCGCAGGGGTTATATATTCTATATAATATAAGTAGTAGCTATATAGGGCCTCTATTAGTAAATAGCTAGTAGTACTATAGTAACTATTATTATATATAAACTTAGCCTTAGGTAGCTAGATAGCCTATTCTTATAGCAAGTTACTAGTATATACTTATAGGTACTTCTCTAATATCTAGTGCGTCCTTTTAGACTACTTATTAGTCTAGGGGTAATATATAATAAAGAGGCGGCGCTTAATAGCCCTCTCTCTTATAAATTCCTCCTAAAATTAGCTAGTAAGGAGCTTATCTTAGTTACTAATAATACCCTCTAGGGTATTAAAATAGCACTTAACCTATTTATAGATAATCTATGCTAGCTTAGTAGCTATTAGCTACTTTATTACTAGGATAAATATAATAAACTTAGTTATCTAGTATATAATAATAAGAACTACGTTATACTCCCCGCCTTTATACTAATAGCTTAGTAGTAGTTTAGTAATAAAGTCTATACTAATTTCCTAAAATAGGTGCGCTAGTAGGGGTAGTAAGTAAAACTTTCTATAGGGCTTATGCCTTAGAACCCGGATCCCTTAATATATATAGCACCCTATAATATAATTATATATATCTATAGCTAAGTTTAGCTAGTAGAACTTCCTCGAGATTAACTTAGTAGTCTTATTTACCCCTATATAACCCGCCCTGCGGTTATCGTGGTATTAGTAAAGGATTTTAAGTCTTAGGGACCTCTCCTAGGGTATCTCTAACCTTCCCTTATAGAATAAGGTTCTATAGCTATTAATTATATAGCCCCTATAATCGCTAGCTAGTCTATATACCCTCTCTAATTAGGTCTAGTAGTATAAGTTATTAGCTTATAGTCCGCGGATAAGACTTTCTATTACTTTAGAGGGTTACTAACTATACGCTATTTCACTTATTATAAGCTCCCTTATAACTTAGCGTAGGATATACTACTACGCTATAATAACCCTAGCTCTAAATAAGTCCTCTAGGTTAGTAACCTCTTGCTAAGCGTTCTCTACGTCTTCTCTTACTCTTTAGTATTAAGTTATTATAGCTACTATAGTTATAGTAATATTAGTATGCTATAGAGTGCTATACTAACTAGAGACTAAGGTATCTCCGCCCCTAGAGCTATCTATCTAGAAGGGGTATTATTTTATACTAGCCCTTATAGTATTAATAAATACTCTTAAGGTCTCTATATTACTTTATAGAGTAGTAATACTTATCTAGAGGTCTACTAGTAAGTTACTAATAAACCCTAGCTTCCTCGCTAGGGTTAGGAGTATATTATTATATTTTACCTCCCCCTCTATATAGTCTAGCCTCTTAGATAGCCTATTTACTAGGTTTATAATCCCCGACCTATACTCTAGGTTAAAGTTAAATACTAAGAGTTTATATACCTATCTAGTAAGCCTTCCCTAAAGGTCCTGCGCTAATATACTAATAACTCCCTTTAGCGCTTAGTAGTCTATTAGGACTATAAACTTTTTTAATATACCTTAAAGGTAATAAGCCTAGTAATCTAGGCTTTTAATTATAGCGAGAAGCTCCTATTAGCCTACTCCCTAATACTACTTAGTATTACTAAGCTTCTATAAATAGTAAGTAACTAGTCGCTACTAGCTATTAATATATTATAATAGGATACTAGATATAGCCTTTATAGAAGCATCTATTTTAACCCTTATTTTATAAGTTAGGTCCTAATATTAGAGAATAGTTACTAAGTAAAAGGCGGCTTAGAGCTATTTAAAAGCCCGTTAGGCCTCTTCTAGCTAGTAAAATTCGCTTCCCTTCTTACTATTCTTACTACCCTTTAGTAGGGATATTATAGGGGCTATAATACCTAAATAGCCTATAATAAACTTATAGTAGAAGTTATAGAATCCTAGGAAGACTTAGATCTCCTAGTAGGTCTTAGGCGGCTTCTATTTAGTAATAGCTCGGATATAGGTTTAGTTTATTAATATACCTTTAGGTATAATAATATACCCTAGGAACTCTACTTATTATTAGTAGAAACTATATTTACTAAGCTTAGTATATAGCGCTTACTAGCAAAGCTTATAGAGTACTTAGTAAAGGTCTTTTATATACTACTCTCTTATCTTAGAGTAGATTATAATATTATCTATATAAGTAATATAATAGGTATCTAGTAGCTTAGCGAGCGCTTAGTAAATATATACCTAGAACGTCGCTAGGGCGTTTATAAGTCTAAATAATATAATAATATATTTAAAGTACTTATAATAAGTCCTAAAAGCTATCTTCTAGCGGTCTTCTAGCTTAATATAGATATAGTAGTATATATCTTAAAGGTTAATCTTTAAGATCTATTTCGCTCCCTAAAGCCTATCTAATAGCTTACTAATAAGGGGAAGTAGATATTAGTTCTTTAGTATTACCTTATTAAAGCCTTAATAATCTATATAAAGGTATAAGGATCTATCCTTCTTAGGTATAAAGAGAATAGGGGTGCTTACCTCGCTTATTAAGGGTTAAATCCGCCCTATTACTTAGTTATTAGTAATATATTAGCAGAGCTCCTCTAGCTAGTGCTTATTTAGTAGGTAGATAGGCCTATATAGAGGTTTCTTCTCTTTAACTAGGTTAATAATATATTCCGCGCCCTCTAGAGCTAGATATTCCTTTACTAACTACTTATTAAACGTTACTTATTTACTAAGTAGCTCTAGCGGTAATTCTACTTTACCCTCTAAGGCGTCCTCTTTACCTAGGGCCTCTAATAGTAGCTTATAGGGGGTAATATTCCCTAAAATATATATAACGTAGGCTTTCTAGCTATTCTCTATAATCTCTTATATAAACGCTAATAGCTTAGCAATACTAAGGCGTTTATATCCCTAGGTATTTATCTAGGTATTAATTATAATACCCTCCTTACCTATAGAGTATTATAATAGGAGGAGGTCCCCTACCCCTTTAGGGCAGGGAGCTTTAGCGAATAGTTACTATATCTTCCTTAGTTATCCCCTCGAGTTAATAAGGAAGAATATTAACTAGTATATATTTTAGCTTATTATAGAGGACCTATTAAACCCTTCTAATATAGGGGCGCGCGCTACTATAAGTTATAGTTATAAGGACTTTATTAGTTAACTACTAATAATATTAACTTATAAATAGGAGTCTATATCTACTACTACTTCTTATTTAGTAATATTCTAGAGAATAATTACCTATCCTTTTATAGTATCTCCTTTTAGAAAAGTATCTAGTTTTAATATAAGCGCGGGGGTTACTAGTATAATCCCCTAGCTTACTCTTTTTCTAATAGGTTAAGGTCCTCTACTTCTCTTATTAATTAGATTATATTAACCCTTACCTTATTAGTAAACGCTTAGTATCCTATTAGCGTTTTATTCGCGCTCTATTATTTATCTAGGTAGTCTACCCTCTTATACCCCTTCTTCTTATAGCTAAAGTATACTAAGGGGTTAGACGTCGCGGGTTATATACTAGGGCTAAATATAAGCTAGCTCTAGTTAGGTCCCTATATTATAGCGCTAGCTAATTAGTAAGGTATTAGGCTCTAAGAACCTCGCATAGTCCTATAACTAGAGCCCTACTAGCCTACCTTTTAGCTTACCCTTATTATAGGGGGTACCCTTAGTATATACTCCTCGCCTATATACCGCTTCCTACTTTCGCTCTATAGAGCCTCGCTACCTTATTAGTAATATATCTCCTATAAGCGTTCCGCTTCTATAGCAACGTCTTTTAGTCTCTATATCTTAACCTTCTAATACTTAAGCTCTTTATATAAAAAGGGGGCTAGTTAGAAGTATAGTATATAAGCCTTAGCCTTACTATCTTCTATACTAACTATACCTAAGTTCTAGTATATTACTAACTATTTAGTAAAGAACTATATTAGTAACTATATCTCCCTCTACCTTATTATATCTAGCTTCTCGTAGTACCTCTACTCTTAAAGCTCTAGATTAATATATTATTAGTAAATAAATACTATAAAGTTAGCCTAGGCTAGGTCTCCCTCTAGCCTAGCCCTATAGTATTACTACTAGGTCTATAAGGAGGGGCTTATCTTTATAAGTACCTATTAAATCTACTACTCTAGTATACTATTAGCATATAGTTAGTATCTATCTTTAACTACTTAGATCTAGTTACTAACCTAGTTTATAGTAAAGTCCTTGCTTATAGTATAATAATTATATATAGGGGGTTTCTTATATTCTCTCTATAGCTACCTTATTATTAGATAGTTAGTAAGCTCTTATAATAGAGTAGTAGTTTATTCCTTATACCTCTACTACTATAGATATATCTACCCTATAAGGCTCTCCTATTATCTCTATAGTAGTCTTATTACTTAGATAAGGATACCTAAGACGCTAGCTTCTTAGGGGGTCTTAGGCGGGGTGCCCTATTAGCTACTACTCGCTATTTATTTACTAAGCGAAAGTCGCTCTACTAATTCTAATATTACCTAAGACCTAGCCTGCCCCCTCGGGGTAGCCTCTCCTACTATATTATTATAAGGATTATCTAACCCCCTAGCGTAGCGTCTACGCTATATTCCCTATATCTTAGGGCTTAGCGAGTAACTTATATCGTATTAGCTAAGGCCCTATTAGTTATAGTCTATATACCTAGCCCGGAGTTTATTATAGTTAAACTCCGTTACTAATTTATCTATTACTAATATATTAGTATACTATTACTAGTTCGTTTTAAATATTCTAATTAGCGCTAGTTTCTTAAATCGAGGTAGAAGTAATAGAGTTATAAGAGTATAGCTATAGGCCTAAACTAGGAAAGGCTAGAATATTAAAACGTAGGTATATATAGTTATATTAGACTATTACTTAACCTTCTAAGTCTCTAGCTTATAGAGTTTTCTTAAGGGGGTGCATATTTACTACTAATTCGCTAATATTTTACCGATAGCGTTAGCTCTATATCCTGCACCCGCTATTGTTCCTTATACTCAAAAGCCTTAGAAAAAACAAAAAAGTCTATACTATAAAAACTATAAAAAGACTAGAAGGATAACTATGCCTTTCTATACCCTGAAAAGGCCCTAGTATAGTAAAATAAGAATAATATAAGAGTATAGCTATAGGCCTAAATTAGGAAAGGCTAGAATGCTAAAACATAGGTATGCGTAGTTATATTAGACTATTGCTTAACCTTCTAAGTCTCTAGCTTATAGAGTTTTCTTAAGGGGGTATATATTTATTACTAATTTGCTAATATTTTGCTAATAGTATTAGCTCTATATCCTATACCTGCTATTATTCCTTATAATTACCCCCCCCCTCTAAAGCCTTAGTCCCTAAGGCGTATTAGTAGGGTAATGCGGCTCTACGTTGTTATAGATATTATTACTAACTATAGGGCGGCTTTTCTATACCTTTATTATATTATTTACTCTTACCCTCTACGCTAGATCTAGGTAGTTATAGTAAATAATATATTTTTATTTTCCTAGCGTGTTATAAGTATTCTTAAATTTTAATTATTACTATTATTTTTTAATTAGTTACTAATAGTTATATAACTATTTAATAATATATAACTAGTAATTATTTTACCTTATTACCTAGCGACTTAAAATATAAAAGGGCGTCTTCTTTTTAAGGTCTCTGACTTAGTTAGAATTTCTCCTCTTTATAATCTTTTTTAGTCTAGCTACCTCTCCTATTTTAGCGCCTATTTTATAAGCCTTTATTATAATTATTAAGTTATTTCCCTTTTCTCCTCTAACCTTACTTATATCCCTCTCTAGTATCTTACTAATAGCTCTCTATAATATCTTATATTATACGTATAGGTATAGTTCTTATAAAATACCTCTATAACCCTAAGATCCTTTCTAGCGATCTTACTAGTAATACTAATAGTAGCTATCCTTACCTTAGCTATCTTTATAAAATATATTAGGATATTATCTACCTTCGCTATATATATAGTAAGTATATATAGAAGTATATCTATTATAACTTTAATAAGAAGAAATATACTATTATAAGTCTCTATTAATTTACTAATAGGTCGCTATATATTAATGTTTTCTAGGTCCCTTAGGAGCTTTAGGGCGTAGCCTAGATAACTTAGAATATATTCTACTAGATCTAGATCTAGTAGCGCGATAATATCCTAACCCCTCTTTATTATTACTATATTCTAGCTATGCTTAGTAACTATTTAGTAGTATAGAAGTATATTACTAAGCTTATTTATAATCCTACTACTAGTAGTAGTAGCTATAATATAGAGTAGCTTTAGCTCTAGGAGCTTGCCTCTATCTATAAGTACCTCGCGCTTAATATTCTAGTTTATATAGGCTATTACTTACTATTCCCTTGCTAATTATATCCTACTAACTACTAGGTTTTAGGTTAGTACCCTTTATAATAGTATTAATATTTTTTAGCGCCTAAACGCTACCTAGCTAGTATATATTCGTAATAATAGTCCTATTAACTACCTGTATAATAAGATTAACTGCCCGCTTAATAACCTTTTAATAAAGCTAGTCCCTATATATACCTATAAGCGTAATATTACCTTTTTCCCTAGGTTTTATAAGGAGCTCTAGGAAAATCTCGCTAAGTATATTACTAATAATATCCCCTCTTACTTTATTATTATTACTAATACTCGCCCTATCTCCCGCGCCTCTTACCTTAATATCCCTACTAAGTATAGCTAAAGTAGTAGTAAAGAGTTAGTAAAGAAGACTAAGAGAGCTAAGGTTACTATTACTATCTCTAATAATAATAGTTCTAATAGCGAGTCGGGTAGTAGTACTAGTAGCGAGTTAGCTAGTAATTAGCCTATAAGTAGTAATAGTAGTAATACTAATAGTACTAGTTTAGCGACTAGTCGCCGTAGTAGTTATAGTAGTATTACTGGTGGCGTTCACCTTCAGCACCTTGCTGGAAGGTCGACCTTTTGGGTTGAGGAGTTATCTCGTATAGTAGCTTTTACCTTGCTAGAAGGTTTAGCGAGGGCGTTGCTACGAGAGCCTTAGTAGCCCGTTCGGCTCTGATATAATTAGCCCTAGTGCGGCGCGCGTCCGACTTTATATAATAATATTTAGAGGGTTTACTTGCGAGTAGTAGGAACGTATAGGGTTCCTATATTATTTTCCTTAACTAGTAGAGGGTATAGGTTAAAATACCTATATAGTGTTTCCCAAATTATGCCTGCGAACTAGGTGAATTTGTTATAGTCTTTTTGCGAAGGGGCTGCGGCGTAATCCCGAGCTTAATAGTAGTATTACTCGTAGTTATAGCAGTTATAATAGTCGCCCCCGTAGCTATCCTAAGAAGTTAATAACTAATTAGATAGTTAGCTCTTTTTCCCCTTTTATAGGATAATACCCCTTTTTATAATAGCCTTAGCAATAATTTACTACTTAATTTAATTAACGTTTTATTTCTAACTTAGTTTTATTTCGTGGTCTCGTAGTCTATAATTACTAACCTATTATAGCAGTTTTAATAACTAATTATCCTACTTCTTATAAGCCCTCCTATATTATCTATTAAACTTATAAATAGCCTCTTATACGTCTACTAAGTTCTCTATAGGTTCCTATATATTATATTCTATAGGCTATCCTACTTACTTAACTAAATACTATATATTATTACTAATACCTTATTATATAACGATCTCTTTAACCTCCTATTCCTCTAGCTTATCCTTAAGCTCTAGGTATATAAGCGAGCCTTCGCTACTTACTTAGTAATTATCCTATAATTCTAGTAAGATAACTAAGAATATATTATATATCCTTTGGTATTATAATAGTAAATAAACTCTATAAGCTTATATACTAATTAGTTCTATAATAGCTACTTATATAAACCTAGGCGCTAGTTTTTTATTCTTAAACTAGAAGTTCTTTATTAATAGCTTAATAACGTATCCCTAATAGTAGGTCTATTCCTTATACCTCGCGTTATAATACTTAGCTTACGCCTTAGTAGCCTTCTACTACTATTCCTAGGCCTTCTTACGAAGCTTTAAGATATATTTAATTCGCTCCCTTATATCCTATACTATAACCCTATTCGCAGGGGTTATATATTCTATATAACGTAGGTAGTAGCTATATAGGGCCTCTATTAGTAAATAGCTAGTAGTACTATAGTAACTATTATTATATATAAACTTAGCCTCGGGTAGCTAGATAGCCTATTCTTATAGCGAGTCGCTAGTATATACTTATAAGTACTTTTCTAATATCTAGTATATCCTTTTAGACTACTTATTAATCTAGGGGTAATATATAGTAGAGAGGTAGCGCTTAATAGCCCTCTCTCTTATAAATTCCTCCTAAAGTTAGCTAGTAAGGAGCTTATCTTAGTTACTAATAATACCCTCTAGGGTATTAAA
This sequence comes from Colletotrichum ledebouriae, assembly GCA_036785755.1. Lineage (NCBI taxonomy): Eukaryota > Fungi > Ascomycota > Sordariomycetes > Glomerellales > Glomerellaceae > Colletotrichum > Colletotrichum ledebouriae. The sequence goes on from JAVHLU010003299.1 coordinate 11,780, forward strand.
ATAATACTTAACCTATTTATAGATAATCCGCGCTAGCTTAGTAGCTATTAGCTACTTTATTATTAAGATAAATATAGTAAACTTAGTTATCTAATATATAATAATAAGAACTACGTTATACTCCCCGCCTTTATACTAATAGCTTAGTAGTAGTCTAGTAATAAAGTCTATACTAATTTCCTAAAATAGGTATACTAGTAGGGGTAGTAGGTATAACTTTC
>JAVHLU010003300.1:0-11994 GCA_036785755.1 Colletotrichum ledebouriae
AAAAGTATTATTTTAAATAAAAGTTAATATTAAGTTATAAAAGTACCCTTAAATAAGTTTAAATATACTCTTAAATAGATTTATATTATATATAGTTATTATAATAATTATATAATATTATATATTAATATTAAAAATATTTTTCAAAAATACTAGTAACTAACTAGTTAACTAGTTAGTCGACTAGACTAAACTACGCTAGTTTTAGTCTATAGCCTGACTAAACTAGCCTAGTTTTAGTCAGCTACCTGACTAGACTAGACTAGACTAATTCCCAACCCTGGGCACAGGTACCTTTTCCTACTACGACTACCTTTCAAACGGATCCGTCTGAAGTCCGTCTCGCCGTACCCACAGGTTTCGAGATCATCTCAAGTTTTTAGTTTGTTCGCCTGTTTCCCAATAGATAAAATGTCATTTGGAACGCCTTCGTTCACGACGAAGCCTTCCATCCCTATTCAGGAATGACGCAACATCGCAACGCCCTACAAGCAATGTCAACAGGATCGCATCTCGTGGGGTAGCCAATGTGTGCAATATTGGCGCATCCGGGTTCAGATAAGCGGTGTTCAGCATCTCGTGAATTCTCGGGGATTTAAAAGGAATGTAGTGCGACGTTGCACTCGTCGCAACAAAACCACTGGACTGCCTGCATTTACCTTCGACTTACAGGAAGCGCCTCGCTTGAAACGTCTTCTAATTAACCCATAATTCCAAGGGCGAAGAGCTTTCCTTTTTCAACCGCGTACCTCTAATTTGCTGGTTAGCCTCGGCTCAAATGTCAGCTTACAACGTCCGTTCGAAGGCGTTCTTGTACTTCAATAGGGCCCTGGTCTAAGCTGGGTTGCACTTGACGGGACCCTGCCCTTCCCTCTCAACGCAAAGTCGTCCGGCCCATCCGTAGCCGAACTTTAACTTGGTGTCTCCGAAATTTTTCCGGAATGACTGGAACGTCAATGTCGTAGTAATTGAATCGGAACTGAACGAGGTGGCTTTCGTTTTGCCTGCAAGAGGGGATACGTTTACCGAGATGAAACAACGAATTGGAGACAATCGCATTACGGCTGAACCTGTAAAACATTAAGTTGAGAAAGCATATGTGCTCTTGAAAAGACAGTCTGAGTCTTGCCAAGCCACCTTTGCCAATCTCACGATTCCCGCCGGAGAGCGGCTTTGCGCACCAAGTCACCGCAATTACTATGCCCAACGGAAGACGTTTGCGTCCGTCTCCGGAAAAATATCCGTTCTTCAGTATTAAGTTGCTGGAGATGTTCACGGTTATTCCTACCCAAGGTACTCGTGAGGTGCGACAACGATAACGATAACGACTCTTAACTTGTACATGCAAACACCCTGCACTCGCATGTCTGGCTTGAAGAGATTATATAATTATCATCGGGAAGTTTTACATGAATAGGACCCGGAATACTGTTTGCAAACAGTTATTAAAAAAAAAAAAAAAAAAAAAAAAAAAAAAGGGAAAAGAAATCATGATGATTTTCATAGTCAGGCGCTGAATTCAATTGCACCAGGCTCGCAGAAAATTGGATGTTTTTGAAATCACTGATCTTGAGGAATAGTCGTCCGAATCTCCAATCTGGCTCATGCCTGAATTATCCTATATCACCGACATAGTCCCGGGGGCGGTCAGACTCAGGGAGGGTATTCACCGCGAAGATACTAGCAGTCTAATCCATGGATATCAAATGTCTTGGAATTATAGCTTCAAGCTTGATATGCCAACTTTATAGAACCATTAGAAAAAAATCCACTGGCTGAGGGCAGCGAATAGCGTGAGTGTATGCCTCACGTCAGAACGTGTCATCGCAGATCGGACACATTATGCCAAGTTCTCGGCTGGATAATTGCGCACTCACTCTATGTGAATCTACAAGTCTGCTGGTCCCAATATGGGACTTCCAGATTTACCGGCTGCCAGCGTTACATAACGACGGCGATCCAACTAAGAAACGTGCAGCGATCATAATGCAATCAAATTAAAATCGCAGAGGCTAGCGGCTCAGCACGTGGCCCAAATCAGGACTTTCGGAGTGGAAGCCGAATCTTCCAATCGGGGTTCTTGGCCGTATGTGGTGTCCCGCCGCTTCTGGCGAGACAGGTGCCGAAAGACAGATAGGGCGCCAACCGGAACCAGAAATCTGTCAATTGGTCTTAATGTATCCCAGACAGCCCTCGCACCCAATTACCCCAAGTATGGCGCGGCGGGCTTGCACTATTGCCGATCATGGCCCAAACAAGCCTCTCGGACGCAGAACTGTATTCTCGAAGCCCCTTGACGACGCAGAGCCGCCGTAATGTGATGAGGTGCTCTTGATTCCGTTCCTGAGATGGAGATGAAGGCTCCGAGACGGGTTGGAGATGTGGTTCGTTATGAGAAAATTGTGGCTCTGCGAAATGTATAAAGAGGAATCATGGCGAAGGAGGAAGTTTAAGAGGCTTCTATTCGATAGCAAGCCTCACTTCTCAAGCCCGGTGCTAGAAATAGCTCTTCCTGCAGCATTGTGACATTGTCTTCAAAATGCATTTCGCTTCAGTTCTCGCTCTCCTTTCCGCCCTGAGCGTCGTCTCGGCATCGCCCCGCTACGGCGTCAGGGGTCACCACTTCCGCCGTCAAGGCATTTTTAACAACACCGCGAACCCATTCCAGGGCAAGAAGCTCTACGCCAACCCAGACTGGGCGGAGAAGCTCGAGCAGACTTACGACTCCTTTGTGGCGAAGGGAGATACTGAGAACGCGGGCAAAGTCCGCACAATTCAGAATATCGGCACCTTCGTATGGGTCTCCAACACCGCTAGCTTGCCCAACATCGACACCGCCGTAGAGCGAGCGCGCGCCATCCAGAAGGAGACTGGAGAGGAGCAGATCGTTGGTCTCGTGCTTTACAACCTTCCTGACCGTGACTGCAGTGCAGGCGAAAGCGCTGGAGAGTTCAGCAGCGAGGAGAATGGCTTGGAGCTTTACAAGGAGACGTACATCAAGCCGTACGCCGAGAAGCTGGCTGCTGCGAGCGACTTGACGTTTGCCGTGGTCCTTGAGCCCGACTCGCTCGCAAACTTGGTGACGAACCTGAACGTTGAGTTTTGCGCCAAGGCTGCCCCGGTCTACAAGGAGGGCATCGCCTACGCCATCTCAAGCCTGCAGTACGACAACGTCCACCTGTATATCGATGCAGCCCACGGCGGATGGCTGGGCTGGGACGATAACCTTGCGCCTTGTAAGCCACTCTCCGTTTTCATTTACCTCATCCGATAGGCTTGCTAACGGAACTTTGCCAGCTGCCAAGCTCTTCGCCAAGGTCGTCCAGAAGGCTGGGAACAGCACCAAGATCCGTGGCTTCTCTACGAATATTTCCAACTACAACCCTTTCCACGCCAACCCACGCGCCAACTACACAGAGGGGAGCAATTCATACGATGAAAACCACTACACTCTCTCACTCTCATCTCACCTTGAAGCCGAGGGCCTGCCGTCTCGCTTCATCGTCGACCAAGGCCGCGTGTCTAACAGCAGAGAGGAGTGGGGCGAGTGGTGCAACGTCAACCCTGCTGGCTTTGGTATGCAGCCCGGCACACCTGTCAATAACACTCACATTGAATCCATCGTCTGGGTCAAGCCGGGCGGTGAGAGTGACGGACGTTGTGGACTTGAAGGTGCCCCGAGGGCTGGTGAGTGGTTCGACGAGTATGTTCAGATGCTTGTCGAGAACGCCGATCCATCTATAGTACCAAGCAGTGCCTGATTGAATGGCTTGAAACATGAACAAGATGGTCAGACTTCAGAATGCTTGACACTCAAAAGCTGGAATATTGCAGGAAAAGAGCCGAGGTCCGTCAGCCACACGTTGGTCTGAAAATAGAGTGTGTTGGAAACACGTCTCAAGATGGCATTCATGTTCATACTACCTTTCCCAGAGAGAAATACATACAAACACAGCCTCGGATGGTGCCTTTATCTTTCTTCCAATAGAATCATAGCTTTCAGAAATGAATCAAATCCCTGTTTTCTGGGAACTTGCTTAGGTTTACCAAAGCCGCCTCCACTCAATTCTGACATCGCGGTCCGGTGGCACTGCAGCATTCGAGAAGCACTTTTTGGTGTCCTGAGCCGGTCGATCGGACCTCTCGCCGTTTAGAGGAACCCACTCCACGCTTTTCATATCAAACCGCGTGACCAAATAGCACAAGAGGCGAAGAACACGACCTTGTAACTCGTTTCAACTGCGCTTGATACACAACTCTGGATGCCAGTCGGCGGGCAGATATTCAGGCCAGCCTACCGGAAACAAAAGCCGCTCATCTAATTTGAGTATCTGATTAACACGCCAAGTTGGATTCTACTTACTCTGCATGCTATGAACTTCAATGGCTGACAGAACAAGGACCCGTCTCCAAGTTTGCTGTCTTAACACCTAAATCAATCTCTGACTTGGCTAGAATCAGAACGTTTTCCTCCGGTTCACAAAAGCTTTTGTTATAACTTTATCACGCCGTTTTGCAACGCAAAAGCTACTCTATTTAGCTTGTTGCAATCGATCGTTAGCAATAGGCATCCGCGAAGAACCCTACATCTTACGTTGTGCTATGCGCTATCAAATGGTGCAGTATCTCGGCAATAACCAGGTTTGGTTAAATTAGGCGAAGATTCGTCACGTCCGGAAAGCCTACCGACGTTTTCCCCTTTGGTGAGTAAATCCTCAATTCCTAACCGGTTATCCGCCTACTTTTTTATATCCTCCAGCTGATAGTGCGAGTAGTGTAGGTGGTTCCTCAGAGACCAGTGTCAATGAATCCGATCGCAGAGCCACTTGGTTTAACTACTGCAAAAGTTCTTCCAGGCCGGTGTCATAAACTAGTGCAGTGCAGAGTAATAGAGTTAGTATAGTTCGGTATAGCTAAGGTTAAATATTCTTCTCTAGCCCTCTAGTTTACTAAGTAAGGGCTAGAAGGCTTATCTAGTAATTACCTAATACCTCCCTATATCTCTTAACTCTTATAGACTTCCCTACTTAGCCTACTAAGCCCTTTTCTCTATAATATTATCCTAGCTTATAATATAATCCCCCCTCTTTAAACTAGTCTACCCTTAGATTAATATCCTTAGTAGTTACCTAGAGGGTACTTAGTACCTCCCTATAAGACTTTATAACTTTTAGTTTCTATAGGTTTAGAATTTAATATCCCTTATTTTAGTTATATAACTCTTCTTTAGATAGCTAGGTAGCTTAGAGGAGTAATTAACTAATAATAGGGTACCTATTCTCTACCCTAGCTACTCTTATAGCTCTTATACCTAAGTATTAAGGGATTTTATAGCTTAGAGGAGTAATAAGCTAGTAATAGGGCTAATCCCCTTACTATAACTACTTAATACCGAACGCGCTTAGCGCGGTTATCCCGCTCAAGGGCGTCCAACGCGTTTAACGCGTTAAACGTACCTAAACGCGTTAACCCTTATAAAAGGGCTTATCGCCTTTGAGGAAAAAACCTTCTAAATATATAGAATTTTAACCTATATTTTTTACCTATTATATAAACTATATTAATTAGTAGTATAACTATAATAATTAGCTATATCCCCTTATAGCTAAGGATACCCTCGTAATTAAGGAAAGTACTTAACTATATAGATAGCTAACCCTATTAAGTTTATATAAAGTAGTATTATAGTAGTTAATACCTATAGGTATTATATAATATTAAAAGCCTCTAAACCCCCCCTTTCCCTTAACTAGGAAACATTAATAAGAGATATTAACCCTTTACTATTTCCCTTAACTAGGAGATATCTCTAAGAGATATTAAACCTCGAAGATTTCCTTAACTAAGGAATATCCTAAAGAGATAATAAACCTCTAATAATAATACCTTATAAGCTACTTTCTAATTATAAGGTTAAAGAAGGTCTTAAGTCTAACTTTCTAAAACTTATTAACTATTTAACTATTATAAACTTTATAATAATAATTAAGTAATACCTAGATAAGTTCTATATACTACTTACCTAGACTAAGTATACCTTTCTTAAGTTAGTAATAAAAATAAGTATTATAGCTATTACTTATAGGAACTTTAAACGATATTTAGTAAACTACTATAAATATATTTTAAAGTTAATACTATATAGGGAAGCGTATAAAACTACTTAATATATTTAAAATAAGGTCTTATAAGTATAAATAACTAACTTATAACTATTTACTAATACTATTAAGTAGTAGTATTACCTTAATCTCCCTTATTATAATTAATATATTAAGATAGAGATTAAATAGGGCTAGACTCTAGACCTAATACTCCCTTTTAAAAAGAATAAAAAGAGGGGAAGCTATACGACCTTAAGAGCTAAAGCTATAAATAAGCTAGATATCCTAAAACCTATATCTAAACTTAATATAATAATAATCTCTAAAGCTTTCTTAATACTCTTATTAGCTCTAGAGGAATATTATAAGTTTAGATAATATTTTATAAATAATTTATAACTCCTACCTCTTAAACTTATATTAAAGGATATAATTACTATATTAACGCTAGAGCTAAGCCTAAATACCTTCTATATATTATTTAAAGAAAATAAAGATATATTAAGTACTTTATTTCTAACCTAAGGAAAAGGAATAAGTAGCTCTCCTATACTTAAGCTAAGTAACTTATAAAGTTATCCTAGTACTTATAGCTAGGGTAAGTAATATAATAAGATAGGCGCCTAGGAACTAGAAGCTAGTTTATTAAACCTTAATAAAGGTAAAAGATATAATTAGGATATTAAATATATAGAGGATACTCCTCTATTACTATTACTACTTATACTACCTAGAGATCCTAGTAATAGAGGTAATAATAGTAACCCTAAGGGTTAGAATAGTAAAAGAGGTAGCCCTAGCTATAGTAGTAGTAATAGCTAAGGTAATTAATACCCTCGATTACTAGCTAAGCTAAGAGATATTATTAAACTATTATCTAACCCTAATAAGTTCTTAGTTAGCTATAACTTTCTTATATTCTTTCTCTCTATAGATAAAGAAGGGGTAGTACGGGTAATAGCTAGAATATTAGTTATAGAACCTAGGCGTAGCACTCCTTAATTTAAGACTAATATAATTAGGTTATTTAATCCGCCTCTATATAATAATAAAGTTAAAGATATATATATTAATAGTAGTTTAAGGACTATCTATTAAAATATATATCGTTTTATTAATACTATTAATAGCTATATTAAGTTAGATAATAAGAACCTAGCTATAGCTACCCTTAACTTATATTAAACCTTACTAAGGTATACCTCGTATTAGTGCTATATTAATCTAATACTTAACGAGAAGGTAGAACTTAAGGACCCCGACTACGGGTTAGACTATTAGAAAGAGTTATTACTTAAACGTTTTTATTTACTATATAAAATTACTAAAGTATATTTAACTAAGGAGAGGTATACTCTGCGCGATATATATAATTAATATAATATTTAATATTAGATAACTAAGGTTACTTAATTATATAAGGATACTAAAGAGAGCAAATCTAAGGTATTAACTATTACTTATAATAAGATAGATATAGAACTAGTTATTAGTATTCCTTAGCTAACTAGTAATATAAACTATAATAAGTTTATTATAAGCTTATAGAAGATAATCCCTAGCTAGTATTAAATAGTTATTAAAGGATCCTAGCGAGTATTAGTCTAACTATCTATTAAGGCGACTTATATAGGAACCTCTATAACGCGATTATTACTAAAAGAGACCTTAAAGGTAAGCTATACTATAGCTACTTATTACCTATACTATATAAACCTAAAAGAGACTATATCTAGCCTATTACTATTAAGACCTAAAAAGCAAGCTATTAATATAGCTACTAAACCCTTATTATCTACTTATAAGGAAATTTAGTTTAACTAATAATAAAGGCTTAAATACTAATATAAATAGCCTAGTTAATGCGTTTAGTATCCTTAACTACCTAGTTACCCTTTAGCCTATATAACTAAGGGTATTAGTTATAAGTAAGTAGAAGAGGAAGTATATACTTTATTAGATAAGGGCGACTTCGACTATATCTAGTATATTAAGGCTAGCGAGGATTTAGACTTATATAAAGAAGACTTAGTTATTAGTACTAATAACGAGGATAACTAAGAGCAATAGGAAGATAATCCTAAGTATATTAACCTAGTTACTTAACCCGCTTATTACTATAAATACCCTCTAGGTTATATCCCTAGATATAAGGATAAGTACCCTATTTTTAATATAGACTCCTTTTAAAATTCGCTCCTTAAGGATCCTAGAATCTACTTATATAAAACCTACCTTTATAACGCTAAGCTATATACTAACTTCGAGGGTATCTTCTTATATTAGACCTTTCTATCCCCTTAGCTAAATATAATACTTATTAGTCCTCTTAAGCCGTAGTAATATATAATTATATATTTATATTACTATATATACGCTAAGATTATTATCCAGGGCTATTATAATAGATTACTAATCGTAGTCTGCGTTAATACTAGCGCAAACCGCTTAGTTATAAGCAAAGCCTACTTATAATAGTTCTATACCCTCTTAAGAGAACCTAAGGTATTTAAGCTCTAAGGCGTAGGAAGCCTTAAGACTATTACCTAGGTAACCTTTATAATTCTTATATAAGGATAAAGACCTAATAGCTATATAATAACTACTAAGATCTATATAGGTATATAGCTTATCTTATATTTAGATACTAGTTTGCTTATAGGGTAAGACTTTAATATACCTAATAGGCTTAATATTCTAAACTTGAAATTATATATCTAAATTATATCCTGCGATAATATTTAAATTCCCTCTTAGATCTATTTAAAAGTCCCTTTAAAAGTTTATAATATATATACTATAAGAAATATAACTATTGCGCTATATAATCGCTCTATTATTTAAATTAAGATACCCTTAGTAAAATAGAGTCCCTTTTATTTAGCTTAAAGTACGAAGGGTATATATATATATATATATAAGTAATTTACTACTTTTTCCTATTATTAATAACGCTCCTTACTTATTAAAAATTAAACGAGGTACTAAGCTTAGAACCCTAGCGCCCTTTAAGTCTAATAGATACCTTAAACTAAAGACTCGCGATTAACTATAAATAGCCTTTTTAATATCGTTACGTAAGGATCTAATATATTATGCTATTTTTAGCCTTTCTAATTATAAGCTCGCAATACTTACTTAGCTACTAGAACTATTAGTTAATAAATAAGCTAAAGTCTCTACCTAAACTAGTAAGGAAGTAATTACTAACTATAGCGTAATTAATAATAATATAACGCCGAATAGCGGAGATATCTATAAGGGGAATATTAACCTAAATAGTAAGATAGGTATAACTAAGCCTAAAAACTTACTAGTAGTTATTACTAAGGAAGGTATATATATCTATAACTAAGACGCTAAAGCTATATAATACCTTAAAGAGGTTATCTCGCGTTACCCCGCTATCTAGAAGGACTAAGGACTAATTAACCTTCTAGAAGATTAATACCTTAAGGTTAAACTTATTAAAGGATAGTAGAATATAAATATTAGCTAATAACCTTATCCTATTAGTAAAGAAGATAAGAACCTTATTAATAAAACTTTAGATAAGCTCTACGCTTAAAACTATATAGAATAGGGTAACTCTAGACCTATACTATTTAGAGCCCCTATATTTACTATATAGCGAATTATAAATAGTAAGTATAAAGGTCGTATAGTTATAGACCTATATGCTCTTAATAAAGCTACTATCCCTAATATATACCCTATATTATTATAATAAGACGTTATTAAACGCCTTTATAGTAAATTATAAATTACTATAGTTAATACTTAATCTTTCTTCTATTAATTTCTTATTAAGAAGGAATATCGAGATCGATTTATTATAATTAGCTATTAGGGATAAGAATACTTAAAGGTAGTACTTATAGGATTCTATAATTCGCCTGCTCACGCTTAATACGTTATAGATAGACTCCTAGAACTATATAAGGAATATACCTGCGTATTTATTAATAATATTATTATTACCTCGAAAAACCTTAATACCTACCTTAAGTACCTTAATACGATTCTTAAACTCTTTATAGATATTAGACTCTTACTTTTAGTAAAGAAGTTACTTATTAGATATCCTTTTATTAAGCTACTTAGCTTTACTATTAACGCCTTTAGACTATTAAATACTTAAGACTATATTAATACTATTAAGAAAATTAAGTACCCCTATAACCTCTGCTAGCTTAAATAATAGATAGGTATAACTAGTTTTCTATAATATATAATACTATACTATAGTTATTATATTTAACTACTCTAATAGTATAAAACTATATTACTTACCTAATCCTAAGCTTAAGAGAAGGATAAAGGCGCTATAAGAAAGCTCTTCTATTAAAAGATAAGTTTTAAACCTATACTAGAGGAAATAGCTAGCTTTAATAATATTAAGGACGCCTTAATAGTAGATAACGCCTTATTCTATTATAACCCTAATAAGTAGTTATTTATATAGCTTAACTCGTTAAAGGAATATAGATACTCCGCGCTAATCTTCTACCTAGCTAACTATATTAAATAGAAACCTTATAACCCTACTAAGTATATTAATATATATCTAATTACCTATATTAGTAAGGCCTTTAACTAAGCTAATTAAAAGTATTAGCCTACTAAACTTAAAGTAGCTTACTTAGTATAGGTAGTAAAGAAGTATTAGCTAATACTATATTTATCTAGACGAGACCTTATAATAGTACTTACTAACTATATAATAACGTATAATATTATTAAATAAACGTTACTATAATTAGAGGATAAGACGAGGTCTAACTTATAACTTATATTATTATTAGAATATCTTAGCTAGTTCTCCCTAGTATATTATTATATCCCTAGAACGTTAAATATCATAATAGACGCGTTATTATACCTACTTATAATAGAAATCCCTATTAAAGATATTAGGGAACTTAATAAGATATAGGATAATATACTAATAGGTATTAACTTTATAATAGAAGTATCTCTTAATAATAACTTTAAAGCTAAGCTTATCTAATTATATACTAACTCTAAGTCCTAGAGTAGAGTATATAAGATATTCTATAAAAAGGTAGATAATATAGACCTTAACCTCGTTATATATAATAGTCTTCTTTACTATGTTAACCCCTATACTAATAAACGAAGGCTCTATATCCTAAAAGAGTTAGTAACGCCTCTTATCGAAGAAGCTTATAATAACTACTATTACTTCAGTAAGGAACGGACGTGGAGAGCTATTAATAGACACTTTTATATACTATATCTTAAACAATAAGTTAATAATTATATAGCTAACTACCTATAATATAGAATAATAAATATAGAACGTTAACTACTACTTAGCGCGATATAGCTAATATTAATACTAGCTATTCCCTTTTATATAATTACTATAGACTTTATTATTAGACTCCCTAAAATACCTTTATAGTATTTAAGCTACGAAGTAGAGAACTTCCTACTTCTTAATATAGTACTTATTATAACTAATAAGTTCTCTAAAATAACTCTTCTTATCCTAGGTTACTTAATATATACTGCTAAGATCTAGGGATACCTCCTTCTTTATAACCTCTAGTATAGTAACTAGGGAATACTAAAAGCTATTATATCTAATTGCAACTAAAAGTTCTTTTTAAAGTTTTAAACCATATTATAAGCCGAATTATATACTAAATTAAGATTCTTAATAATATATTATCTGCAAATTAATAGTATTTTAGAATATAAAAGTTAAACTATTAAACTAGCTATTTATTACTTTCGTAACCTCGTTAATAATAACTAGGTAATATTACTACTAAGCCTTTAATATAACCTTAATAACGCCTACTTATAAGTTATTAGTTATTTACTAAACTAAATCCTATATAGTAAAAATACTAATAATATA
>JAVHLU010003301.1:0-11991 GCA_036785755.1 Colletotrichum ledebouriae
AAAAGGGTAATAAGAGTATATAAACCTAGCTTTAGGGTAATATTCCTAGGCTTATTAATAATATTTATTATAAAAGAGCGAGAAGTTAAACTTAGCTATAGCTATAATTATAATATCTACTAGAATTTAAGACTATAGGATCTCCTTAATACTATTAAATTCTCTACTCCTCCTTACCTTATTATTATACTTAATTCTATACCTATAGTACTTATAGATATTTAGATTATTATATAAGTAACTCTCTTAAGTTTTATAGAAGAAGTAGTTAGTATAAGGAGTACCTAGTATAGAGATATACTCGAAGTATAGTTTATAAATATAAATACCTAATATAGGGTTCTTAATAGTATAGGCCCGCTCTTTATAATAAATATAAGGTATTATATTATAACTACCTTAGGATTAAATAAATAAGCTATATATAGCTACTATACGCTAAAAGACCTTTATCTCCTATAAGCTAGCGAGGAAAGTAGCGGAGGTATAGATAAAGACTTAATAGTAGAATTCTCTAGACCCCTTAGTTACTCTAAATATTTATTTAAAGTCCTATTTACTAAGATAAGCCTTTTAGAAAGCTAGCCTTATTACTTTAGTAGTCTTATTAGAGAATATTTATAATATAAAGGCTATCTTTAAGTATTTATTACTAGGGATATTAAGTTAAAGCTAAATAAGGCTTATAGCTACTTAAGAATTATAATTATTAGCTAGAGGGTATAGGGATATTAAAAAAAGGGAAGGAATACCTAAAGTTAGTTATTAGAGTATTAAATAAAAAGAGGTATATTATTTTTCTTTATTTTAAGTATAGGGATATTAGAATTAAGAACTTAAAGGGTTACTACTAATAGGAGATAATAAGAGTAAGGTTAATTAGTATTTTTAACGCCTAAGATAAAGAGGTTATAATTAGCTATAATAAGAAGATATAATTTATAGATATAAGAGAGGAAGTATAAAGGGGTTAAATAAAGATTAAAGTAGCTAGCTAAAAGTAGTTATTATAAGGGGAGAAGTTAATAATAGAGGATAGAGGAGAATATTTATTTAATTTATAACTAGGCTACTCGTTTTAATAGCTACTACTAACTATTATTTCCTTTATTTTTTCCCTATATATAACTACTCTAATTTACTATTTTATTTATTATAGGTTTTTTATCCTAAGTTTATTTTATATTATTAAGGCTAAGGAGGGTAAGAGAGGAGAGTTAATTATTCCTTTTATAAGCTACTAATAAATTACTATATTATTAAAGTAATTAATAGATATAAAAACGCACTCCTTACTTTTTAAGCCTTCTAGTTTTTCTCTCCCTTTTTATATATATTATTTACTTTTAAACTTAATTTATCTACTAGCTATATAATATTAACTACTATACTATAGCTCCTCCTTTTCTTTAAATATTATTTCTATTTAGCTCTTTAGTTTATTAAGCTCGGAATTACGCCGCAGCCCCTTCGTAAAAAGACTATAATAAATTCACCTAGTTCGCAGGCATAATTCGGGAAACACTATATAGGTATTTTAACCTATACCCTCTACTAGTTAAGGAAAATAATATAGGAACCCTTATATATTCCTACTACTTATAAGTAAACCCTTATATAAAGTCGGACGCGCGCTATACTAGGGCTAATTATATTAGAGCCGAATAGGCTACTAAGGCTCTCGTAGCAATACCCTCGCTAAACCTTCTAGTTAGGTGCTATAATAGCTACTATATAAGATAACTCCTTAACTTAAAAGGTTAACCTTTTAGTAAGGTGCTAAAGGTACTATAAAAGCTACTATATAAGATAACTCCTTAACCTAAAAGGTTAACCTTCTAGTAAGGTATTAAAAGTACTACGAATACTATTATATAAGAGGTAACTCCTTAACTAAAGAGGTCTTTCCTAAGAGGTTCTTATAGCTAAAAGGATAAGAAGCTCTACTACGAGCAGGGCCTTATACCTCTCCCTCTTCCTTATCCCTTAACTATATTAGTACTAGACCTTATATATAAATATACTAAGCCTAAGCGAGGTATACCCTTTAGTATAAATAATATAAAGGGGGTTACTAGAGAGTTTAGCCTTAATATAATTAATAAAACCTACTCCTTTATTAACTACTCCGCTATATATAGAGAGCGTATTATTAGTATAGCTCTTTAGAGAGACTACCTTAATACCCCTATAGGGGACTCTATAAGGCGTAATAGTATTAGAGCTAAGTAAGTAAACTTAGTAATAGAAGTTTAGTAGGTTATTATATACCTTATAGAGTAGCCCTTCTTTAAGCAGGTCCTCCGCATTACTAAGGCAGAGGTAGCCTAGGTAGCCTAGGCCTATTAGGGCTTAAATATTAGTAAGTACGGCTTGCGCTAACTGCTTTAATATAGAGAGAGCGTTGCTAATAGTAGTATAGCTACTAGTAGACGAAGTAGTAATAGAGGTAGTATTAGTAGCGCGGGTAGTGCGCGAGAGGATAAGTCGATAGCTTTATTATTCAAATAATTAAAAACTACGTTATTATTAATATAAAGTTAAAGATCGTGAGGCTATTTAGTAGGGTATATATAAGTATAGCTATAGTTAGGAAAGGTAGTTAGTAATTATAATCACGTAACTAAAGGCTATATATTATTAGGAGGCGCGTAGTTAGAAGTTCTATTGCACTTAAGCAGGTAAAATCACTATGCAGTAGCTAGAGGCTAACCTCTAGCTTTCCCTCTTTCTATTATAATAATATCTTCTACTAAGTTAATATATTAGCTTTTTAGCTTAAAGCTAAAGAATATTATATCTATAAAGTTATATAACTGTATAATATCTTTTAATAAATTCGCAAAGCTAATAAATAGTTTAGGGTATATTTTGTTATAATTAATAACCCTTATAACCTCTTCTAGAAGCTTTAGCTACTACTTCTCTACTAATTTACTTATACTAACTATATAATATATAAAAGTATCCGTATTAATTAGGATATACTTTAGAATTATCTAGCTATTAGTTAATTTATAGTTATAACCTTTATTAATAATACCCGTCTTAACCTTAGTACTTATATCTAGGGTGCTAATAAAGTAATAGGGCGATATATAATAATAGACCTTATTCTAGCTAGCCTTAAGATACTTAATATAGCTAATAATAATATAGTTAATAGCGCTTTAAAACTAGTAAGTTCCTATAGCCTAGAAAAGTATATATCATAATAGCTTATCTTACTAGAAGCCTCTATAGCCTCTTCTTACTCTACCTCTTTTAAATCCCTAGTATTACTAGTATCCTCCTATGTCTAGCTTATAAGTAAAAGTGTTACTATTCTTAGTATTAAGTCTATAAATAGTCCTAAGATTATTATTTATAAGGTTTAGTAGCTTCTATAGTATTAGAAGTTAAAAGTATTATCTCCTTAGCTAATAACTCTCTTAATAAAGGTTAAGATATCTATCTTATAATTAGCTCTATTAATATTTAAAGTCCTAAAGTTCTCTATAGGAGAGTTAATAATTAAGCTAGTAATCTAGGCTATAGAGGGTTCCTTAGCTTTAGCCTTCTACCTTATTAGAATCGTCTTTATAAGGACTTAAAGCGTTATTATTAGTTTAGGCTTAATAAGGCTAGATAATTACTAAAGTTCCTAATAGGTAGTAAGCTATTTAATTAGGGCGTTTTCTATTATAACTTACTACTTTAAAATAACCTTAATAGGCTAGTAGCTAAGACTTTAAGCTATAGCTCTTATAGCTCTCTCTAAAAAGTAATAATAAGCTACATAAATAAGCTTAGTATTAGTAAGCTCTAGATCTCCTTATTAAATAGCTCTCTATTAAAGCTATTAAATAGTAGTAACTAATATTATAACCTAGGAAGGGTTATTATCCTTAATATAAGATCCTATAACTAGGTTCTAAAGATCCTTATTAGGGTTTTATTAAGACTTAAGATCTATAAATCTAGACTAATATAGAAGCTTCTCCTTAGCTTACTTCTAGCTCTTAGCTTTACGAATATAGGATTTTATTATATCTTAGTAGTTACTAGAGCTATATATATAGACCGTATTCTTTATATTATTATTAGTCTTATAATAAAGCTTTAAAAGGCTCTTATAATTAGTAATAAAGTTAGAGATATTAATACTAATAAACTTAGGCGACCTAGTAGAGTAGGGAGGTATTATTATAATAATAAGGCGTCTTATAAGGAGATTAATAAGAGCTATAATATCCTAATTAGTATAAGTCCTTTTAGGAGAATATAGAGTGCTTAAGAGTATTACCCCTATCCTTAAGATAAGATTTATAGATCTATTTATATTATTATTAAAAGCTAGCTACTTTATAATATAAGGTTATATCTTATTAAATAAAGCTCTTATAAATCTCTCTTTAGGCTACTTCCCCTTATTAGAAGAGGATCTAGTATTTGAATTAGCTAAAGAAGAAGAATATGTAATACTTATAGGTTTATAAATATTAAAGTTAATATTATACAGTTAAAGTAATAAAGTCTTCTAGTTAATAAAGTAAAGTTATTATTATAATATCTTTTAAATAAAAAGATACAATAAGTAGTTATAACTTTCTTTAAATAAAATAAGAAAGGAGATAATATAAACTAAATAACTAAATAAATATATAAAAGGTCTAGTAACCTTAATCTTATTACTCTAGGCTCTTATAGATCTACTTTAGCCTCTAGCTACTATATAGTCATTTTACCTACTTAAGTATAATAGACCTTCTAACTCCGCGCCTCCTAATAATATATAGCCTTCGGTCACGTGATCTTATTAATAACCTTTCCTAACTATAGCCGCACTTATATATACTTGTTATACTAGATAGCCTTATAATCTTTATTAAGGCTAAACTCTCTAGTAACCCCCTCTATATTATTTGCGCTAAAAGACGTGCCTCGCTTAGGCTTAGTATATTTATATATAAGGTCTAGTGCTAATATAGTTAAGGGATAAGGATAAGGAAGAGGGAGAGGTATAAAGCCCTATTTATAGAGCTTCTTATACTTCTAGCTATAAGAACCTCTTAGGAAAGACCTCTTTAGTTAAGGAGTTACCTCTTATATAATAGTATTTACTTTTAATACCTTACTAGAAGGTTAACCTTTTAGGTTAAGGAGTTATCTTATATAATAGCTTTTATAGCACCTTACTAGAAGGTTTAGCGAGGGCGTTTCTAGGCTATAAGAGCCTTAGTAGCCTATTTAGCTCTAATATAATTAGCCTTAGTGTAGCGCGCGTCCGACTTTATATAAGGGTTTAGTTATAAGTAGTAGGAATATATAGGGTTCCTATATTATTTTCCTTAACTAGTAGAGGGTATAAGTTAAAATACCTATATAATATTTCCTAAATTATACTTACGAACTAGGTAAATTTATTATAATCCTTTTATTAAGCTCGGAATTACGCCGCAGCGCCTTTGCAAAAAGACTATAATAAATTTACCTAGTTCGTAGGTATAATTCGGGAAATACTATATAGGTATTTTAACCTATACCCTCTACTAGTTAAGGAAAATAATATAAGAACCCTATATATTCCTACTACTTATAACTAAACCCTTATATAAAGTCGGACGCGCGCTATACTAGGGCTAATTATATTAGAGCTAAATAGGCTACTAAGGCTCTCGTAGTAACGCCCTCGCTAAACCTTCTAACAAGGTGCTATACTAACTCAGATTAGTCTAGGCCTAAGATATATAATAATCGTTTTATAAAGGGGCTGCGGTATAATTTCAAACTTAATAGATCTACTTTAAGTCTTATTACTTAATATAGAAGGGTTTTCCTAATAACGCTCTTATTTTAGAAGAACTTATAGCTTTATTATATTAATATCTCTTAAAAGTTAGTATATTACTCTTAGTACTTAGGGCTATAATAGTAAGGGGTTTATTAGTCTCTAGTTATTAATTTAGTTAATCTTATTATACCTATTAGCTTAATAGGACTATTAATTACTATATTAGTCTTATATATACTTATCTTAGCTACCTTAGCTATGACTTACTAGTTAAGTAATAGTAGTTATACCAATATATAAGGGGTAAGGAAAGGGATATACTCGCTAGAACTTACTAATAGTATAAAAAAGGGAGAAAGGGAGGACTTTAGGGTCTACGTTGTTCCTACCTTAATTCTATAAGAAAGTATAGCTATTGCTATTCCCTTAGAACTAAGGTAGGTTTATAAATATCTTCCTCTCTTCTAAACTATATTCGTTATTAATCGCGTCGTTATTATTCGTTATTTATAGATTTCTTTTTAAGGCTATTGTTATATTTAAAGTAGATTAATTATATATATATATATATATATATCAATAGCAGGGATATATAGATATAGCGAAAGCACCTAACTCTCTAAGAAGCCTATAAGGGCTAATAAAAAGAGTAAAAGAATCTACCTCTAGGTATTATTAGAAAGGGCTAGAACTAATAGGAACTAGAAAGATAATAAATAATATAACTCTATTTATAAATAGGTAAGAATATTAAAAGTAAGCTTAAAAGATATATAAAATAATTTATAGATCTAATTAAAAGAGATTATCTAAATTAGGTATAGACTTACTAAGAAAATACTAGAAAACGAGGCATATAATTATTAAGGTACTAATAGTAATAATATATGAATAATACTTAAGCTTTTAAAGATCCTCTCCTCTACGCTCTACTCTATAGTCTTCTTATTATAAGCCTATGCGCTAAGGGGGCTTTTCGAAAGCTGCGTAGCTAAGTCTATCTTATCCTATCCTAGTACTTATTATATACTTAAAGAAATAGATCTCTTTATTAGGATTTATAATAAGGATAATTACTAGATTAAGTTCGGAATTACGCCGCAGCCCCTTTGCAAAAAGACTATAACAAATTCACCTAGTTCGTAAGCATAATTCGGGAAATACTATATAGGTATTTCAACCTATAGCCTCTACTAGTTAAGGAAAATAATATAAGAACCCTATATATTCCTATTACTTGCAAGCAAACCCTCTAAATATTACTATATAAAGTTAGATATACGCCGTACTAGGGCTAATTATATTAGAGCTAAACGGGCTACTAAGGCTCTCGTAGTAACGCCCTCGCTAAACCTTCTAATAAGGTGCTACGAAAGCTACTATATAAGATAACTCCTTAACCTAAAAGGTTAACCTTCTAGTAAGGTAAACGCTACTATATAAGAGGTAACTCCTTAACTAAAGAGGTCTTTCTTAAGAGGTTCTTATAGCTAGAAGTATAAAAAGCTCTACTACTTCGAGTAGGGCTTTATACCTCTCCCTCTTCCTTATCCTTATCCCTTAACTATATTAGTACCTAACCTTATATATAAATACGCTAAGCCTAAGCGAGGCACGCTTTTTAATATAAATAATATAGAGGGGGTTACTAGAGAGTTTAGCCTTAATATAATTAATAAAACCCGCTCCTTTATCAACTACTCTGCTATATATAGAGAGTATATTATTAGTATAGCCCTTAAGAGGGCTTACTTTAATACCCCTATAGGGGACTCTATAAGGCGCGATAGTATTAGAGCTAAGTAAGTAAACTTAGTAGTAGAAGTTTAGTAAGTTATTATATACCCTATAGAGTAGCCCTTTTTTAAGCAGGTCCTCTATATTACTAAAGTAGAGGTAGCCTAGGTAGCCTAGGCTTATTAGGGGTTAGTAAGTACGGCTTGCGCTAACTACTTTAATATAGAGAGAGCGTTACTAACAACAGCATAGTAAAGATAGTAATAACTTCTAGCGGACGAAGCGGTAATAGAGGCGGTATTTAACAGATAATTACTAGATAAGCGAATAATATAATATACTTTTTATATAATACTCTCTTCTTAATATATAGTCTTTTATATACCTCCCGCTCTTATTAAAGCTATATATATTAAGAGAGATAATAGAGAGTAGAAAGTAAGTATATTATAAACTATACTAAGGAGTAGCTATTTATTTTTATAGCTTATATATTACTTAAAATCTATAAATACCCTATAAAGAGAATAAGTAAGGAGATCCTTTAAAGATTAAAAAATAATTCTTAATAATTATATTACTTAAGATAGTCCTTAATAACTACCTTCTATTATATTTTAAAGTTTTATTTAATAAGTCTAGTTATAGCTAACTCTATCTAACCTTAAAATAAAGGTATAAATATATTAATAAGTACCTATTCCTACTAGCTACTAGCTAGAGCCTTATTATATATATAAGGCTTATTAATAAAGAGCTAATAAGAGCTAGTAAGGGCTAAAAAGAGTAGTATAAACTAAACTAAGCTATATAGACCTATAATTATCTAGACTTAGGATAAATTAGCTTAACTTTTTAAAAGACTAATTAGATTTAAGCTTTTAATATATAGGGGTTTAATAGTAATAAGAGCTTTTCTTTTCTTAGGTAGGCCTAGCTTCCTAAGAGGTAAAGATTAACCTTCCTAACGGAAGGCATAATAAATGATATTACTTAATAATATACTATATAGTATAGCATAGTATATTATAGTGCTAATAATACTATCTATACTATAGATAGAAGGGTCTAGAAAGTCCTAGAAAGCCCTATCTTTTATAAGCTTCTAGCTAAAACTAAAAGGGTTTAAGCTATAACCTTAATATATACCTAAGCCTAAATAGGCTAAATATTTATATGATCTATTGCATAAGTAATTATATAAGCTATTACGTAATAGAAGCCTCTAGAAGGCTTAAGATTAGTATAAATAACCCTCCTTTCTTCCTAGCTAGCTACTTAGAAAAGATAAGCTGAAATAATACTTCTTTTAATACCCCTATTATTACCTAAGCTACCTAGCTAATTACGTTATAGAATTACGTAATTTAAGAGGTTATAAGCCTAGCTCTAGCTACGTATACTCTACCTTTTATTATAAGGGATATACTAAAGAAAGACTCCGAGAAATATCCGAGATAAATCTAAGAAACCTCGGAATAGTACTAAGAAATACCTAAGTTATATCCGACTTATATCCGAGTTATATCTGAGTTATATCTAAATTGTATCTAATAAATATTTGCGAATTTCCTAATACTCTAGAGATTTAATAAGGACTTAATATCCAAGGGATTTATTCCCTAATATCTTAAGGGTTTATTTCCTATTATACTAGAGATTTATTTACTCTAGAAATATCTTAATATCTTAAGGAATTATTCCTTACTCTCTTAGGAATTTATTTCCTAGAATACTAAAGATTAATTTCTTATAATACTTTTGATTTATTTCCTATTAATAATAGGAATTTATTTCCTATAATATTAGAGATTTATTCTCTATAATAAAGATTTCTATCTTTTATATCTATAATAATCTCAAGAGATTTTATCTCTTTAAAAATAGAAATAATACTATATAATAATAGATAAAGGAATATATTTCCTTAATAAAAGAAGGATTTACTTCCTTAATATATAAGAGGATTCCTTTCTTTAATAAAAGAATAAGGATTTAGTTCCTTAATAAAAAGTAGTTTCCTTCTTAATTAAAAAGGAGCTTATTTCCTTAATATATAAGGATTTACTTCTTTAATAGGAAGGGATTTATAGTCTTAGGATTAAAGGACTTATATCCTATATCCCTAATAAAAACGAAAACCAAAAGGGTTTATATCCTTAATAAAAAGAAGGGATTTATATTTATAATAGGAAAGATATTTTATTCTATATCCTTAATATAAAAGGACTTTATATCCTTAAATAGGAAAGGATTATATATCCTTAAATATAAAAGGATTTATATCCTTGATTCTAATAAAAAAGGTATTTACTACCTTAATGAAAAGGGAATCTATTTCCTTAATAAAGAAAATAATAATAATAATACTTAAAAAGGCTTTTATATAGAATAAGTCTTTTATATCCTTTAGAAACTTAAGATATACTCTCTTATATAAAAGGATATTAATACGTCTTATAATATAGATATAAGTTCTATACTTTTCATTAAATACTAAGAGTATTTTTAATAATAGTAATAATAGTAATAATAATAAAATATACTCTTAGGTATAAGGAGTATTATAATAACTATAATAATATATAACCTATTTACTATAGTGTAATAAAGATAATAATAATATAATACCTTTATTCTCTTTATTATACTAATAAGGAGGGATTACTTTCCCTATAATTATAAAAATAATAACATGAATAATAATCAGTATAGAATAAAAGCTTTATATAGATTAGTTCCTCTCTAGGAAAAATAATAGAAAGAGATATTTTTCGCTTAATATATATAATCTAATAGATATTAAGAATAATATCCTTAAGGAATTATAAATCTTAAGGGAATAAATATAGAATACTAAAGATAAAATATATAATAATCTAATACCCTTTCTATTTTAAAGGGGAAAGATATATAATACTAATTAATAAGTTCGGAATTATACCGTAGCCCCTTCGCAAAAAGACTATAATAAATTGACCTAGTTCGTAGGTATAATTTAGGAAATACTATATAGGTATTTTAACCTATACCCTCTACTAGTTAAGGAAAATAATATAAGAACCCTATATATTCTTACTACTTATAAGTAAACCCTCGTATAAAGTTAGATACGCGCTATACTAGGGCTAATTATATTAGAGCTAAACGGGCTACTAAGGCTCTCGTAGCCTAGAAACGCCCTTGCTAAACCTTTTAGTAAGGTGCTATAAAGGCTATTATATAAGATAACTTCTTAACCTAAAAGGTTAACCTTCTAGTAAGGTATTAAAAGTAAATACTATTATATAAGAGGTAACTCCTTAACTAAAGAGGTCTTTCCTAAGAGGTTCTTATAGCTAGAAGCATAAGAAGCTCTGCTATAAGCAGGGCCTTATACCTCTCCCTCTTCCTTATCTAACTTATAATAAATCCTTAACTATATTAGTACTAGACCCTATATATAAAAACGCTAAGCCTATATAAGGTACGCCCTTTAATACTAATAATACGCGAGAGCTTAGTAGAGAGTTTAGTATTAATATAATTAATAAAACCTACTCCTTCTTTAACTACTCTATTATATATAGAGAGTATATTATTAATATAGCCCTTAAGAGGGCTCT
Source organism: Colletotrichum ledebouriae (assembly GCA_036785755.1). Classification (NCBI taxonomy): domain Eukaryota; kingdom Fungi; phylum Ascomycota; class Sordariomycetes; order Glomerellales; family Glomerellaceae; genus Colletotrichum; species Colletotrichum ledebouriae. Next base: position 11,116 of record JAVHLU010003301.1, read on the forward strand.
TATTAATACCCCTAGAGGGGATACTTACTATTATATTATAGCTAAATAAGTAGACTTAGTAATAAAAGCTAGGTAGGTTATTATATACCCTATAGAGTAGCCCTTCTTCGAGCAAGTCCTCTGCACCCTTAAGGCAGAGGCAGCCTAGGCCCCTTAGGGCTTATTAGTAAGTATAGCTTACGCTAACTATAATATAGAGAGAGCGTTACTAACGACGGTATAGCTACTACGAAGGCGTTAGCTAACCTAATTAAATAAGAGGACTAGTAGATAAAGCGGTAATAGAGGTAGTATTTAATAGTAACGTGGGTAGTACGCGAGAGGAAAGGTTAATAGTTTCGTAGTTTAAATAATTAAAAACCACGTTATTATTAATATAAAGTTAAAGATCGTGGGGCTATTTAGTATAATAGGCACGTATAAGTGCGGCTATAGTTAGGAAAGGTAGTTAGCAATTACAATTACATAACCGAAGGCTATATATTATTATGAGGCGCGGAGTTAGAAGGTCTATTGTACTTAAGCAGGTAAAATCACTATGTAGTAGCTAGAGGCCTTAATACTAATTATAAATCCAAGAGAATAAAGAGGTTCTCTAAAATACCCTCAAGGGTTTCTACTCTTACATAAACAATACCTAATAACTAATAACTAATAACTAATAACTAATAACTAATAACTAATAACTAATAACTAATAACTAATAACTAATAACTAATAACTAATAACTAATAACTAATACCTAATAACTAATAACTAATAACTAATAACTAATAACTAATAACTAATAACTAATAACTAATAACTAATAACTAATAACTAATAACTAATAACTAATAACTAATAACTAATACCTAATAACTAATAACTAATAAC
>JAVHLU010003302.1:0-11987 GCA_036785755.1 Colletotrichum ledebouriae
AAGATTCTTAATAGTATATTATCTATAAACTAATAGTATTTTAGAATATAAAAATCAAACTATTAAACTAGCTATTCGTTACTTTCTTAACCTCGTTAATAATAACTAGGTAATATTACTACTAAGCCTTTAATATAACCTTAATAACGCCGACTTATATGTTATTAGTTATTTACTAAACTAAATCCTATATAATAAAAATACTAATAACGCGTTAAATATTTTAGGTAATACTAACCCTAAAATAAACTATAAAATCTTCTATAAGGAAGCGAAAATTTTAATTATAATAGCCTAGCTATATATAAAAGAATAATATAATAAAGAATATCGTTTTATTACCTTTAAGCTAGCCGACTAGGTATACCTTAAGATAGGATTAGGATATTATCTACTAGGATAACTAAACCTAAAGTATAGCTACTAGTATATTCTATTTAAGGTCCTTAAATATATTAGTAAGTTAGTATACCGCCTTAATATTCTACCTAATATAAATATTCACCTAGTTATATCTATTATCTAACTTATACTAGTACTAGCCCCTAGTAGTAACCTATTTAACTATTAAGATAACTACTAAGGCCTAGTTAATATTAAGGAAGATAATAGTATTTATTAGCTTAAAGTATATAAGTATTTTAAGATTAAAAGTATTCTTAAGAAGCGAACCCTCGCGCAAGGAAAGGTATAATATCTAGTTAAATAGAAAGGTTACTTACTAATATATACTATTTAGATAAATAAAGATATTATAAACGTAGATAAGCTTATTACTACGTTTAAAAGCAAGGAATAAGAGATAGAATAGCTCTATAGATAAGTATAAGCTTAAAGACCTATCTAATAGGGCGTTAAACTAGTATTAGAGCCTAGTAAAAGACTACTAAGGCGCTTAAGAGGAAGGCCTCGTAAGAACCTAGTAGAATAATATAATATATATTATAAATAAAGAACGTAGTACTTAAAGCGCCTTAAATAGATAAGTAGACTATAAAGAGTATTATAACTAAGGCCTTATTATAAAATAAAGACGTTTAGCGCGCTTAGCGCGTCTAAGAACTTTACCCTAATAATAGCGATATTTATATCTATCCTATTAGTAAAAATAACTATACCTATTATACCTTCCCTCTCGAACTCCTTCTACCCTTAGTACTATAAGAACCTTTATAAATATAACTACCCTTCTTACTAGAAGGTTAATCCCTACTCTTACTTAACTAATAAGAAAAATCAGCGCTTAAGTATATATATATAAAATAAATTTATATTACTAGGTAACCCTATTAGTTATTACTACTACCTTCGCCCGCTTAGTATTAAGCATATTTTTCCCTCTATATATATATTTCGCTAAAGAGCGTTAACGCCTTTAACCCCGTTACTATACTATTATTATACTTATATATCTCCCTTTATTACTATTATCCTTATCTAGACTTCGAGGAATCTTACTAACGCTCTATATCGTCGCGCGCTTAGCGCTACTAGAGTAACCTATATTATATATACCTAGGTATTACTTTACTATAAATAGATAACGCTCTAAACGTAAAGATACTAAGTATATTACTCTTAACTATATTCGCTACTACTTACCTAATATTAAGATCCCTTATAATAAGCCTAGATATTATATTTATAACTAAGAAATCTTTAAGCGCGCTCTTAACTAAGAGACCTAATATTATAGAACTAGTTATAATATTTCTAATACCCTATTTATTATCTACCTAGGTACTAACGCTTACTTAGTTATCTAACTACTATTTATAAACTAAATTAAGTTCTACTACTAATTCCCTAATATTATATTAAACCTCGAGTAGCTATCCCTCTATAATACTATATAGAACTCCTTTAAATATAACCTATATTATATTATTAATATCGCTAGCACGCCTATTTCTACTAATTCTAGAGAAGCCTTAAGTAGAGATAATAAACTTATTACTACTAAATATAATTAAGCTAATAAAACTATTAATACTAATTAGCTTAAACTATCCCTTAACGCTGGCTAACCTAACTAAGCTACTAATACTACTAAATATATTAAACCTTAACTATTAACTAATATTATTATAACTAGTACTAGATTAACTCCTATTACTTAAAATAAGACTAATAAGATAGCTACTCCTAAGAAGTAAGCTACTAGTATTAATACCCCTAATATAATAGATACTATTAAGGCTATCGAGGGAATATAAGCTTATAGTAAATATATTAGCTATATATCTATATTACTTAATAGATATAAGGAGACCTAGATCGCCCTAACTATAGCGCTCTCTAAGGGTTATATTACTAATACTAGCGCTATTACTTTTAACCTAGGCTAATTTATTAAGTTAGCTACTAATAAGTTTAAGTTTATTATAGTAACTATTCCCTAGGGACCGACGTAAGAGAGCCTAGGCTTCCTTAGCTTAGAATAATACCTTATTACTAGGTCGTTTACTAAGTATATAGTATTAGCCGCTAGCCTAGAGGATCGCCCTAATATTAATCCTTCCTCTAATATTAGCCCCTTTAATACTATTAATATACCTAGCTCCGCTAAGACGCTTAACGCTACTACTAGTATTAAGAAGATTATTATTATAGACTAGTAATCCTATACTTATATTACTAGCCTCTATTACCTTACCTATTCCTATATAAAGTTCCTAACTACTTAGGAGGTAATTAATATATACCTTTAGCGCCTCTATTTCTTTAATACTACTAACCTTATTACTACCCGCTATACTAAACGCCTTACCCTATATATACTTATCTAGAATAGCTTAATTATCCTTAGTCTATATATATATTTTTACGCCCTTAACTCGTTTATAACTAAATAAATTATAAGTAACCCGGAGTTCGGCGCTATATTACTATTCTTTATTATTAAGTAAATATTATAATACGAGTTTCCTAGTATACGCTCTAAGGATAATACTTATATTAATTAGGCTATAATTAATAGTAATAACTTAAGCGCTATCTATACTCTCTTAGACTTTAATAACCCTAAGGCTATAGATATAGCTAACTTTTAATATAAATATACTACTAACCTTTAAGGCCTTCGTATTAATATTACCTCCCTTGCTACCTTAATTATTATAATTAAAGATAATAGCGTTACTAAGATATACCTTAAGGTTAGTAATAAATCTCGCTACCTATTCCTAGAGTAATATAAGGATAATACCTAACTAGCTACTACTTATAGTATTAATATTAACTAACTCCTAGTTATAGCTAAAGAGATTATTAATAACGAGGATAAGGATTACCCTAACCTCTTAAAGATAGCTAATACTACGCCTAAGACTCCCTTAGCCTAAAGTAGGATATAATAAAATATATAGAATTGAAAAGAAGTAAGGTTATATATAGTTACTTATATATAATAGTATAGCTCTACTTACTAGTATATTATTATAATAGGAGGTATAAATTAAATTTTATATTATATATCGTAGTTAACGCCTTTTTCTTCTTATATAGGTAATTAATACTAAACGCGCTTAGTGCAGTTATCTTACTTAAGGGCGTTTAATACGTTTAACGCGTTAAATATACCTAAACGCGTTAACCCTTATAAAAGGGCTTATCGCCTTTAAGGAAAAAACCTTTGAAATTTATAGAATTTTCACCTATATTTTTCGCCTACTACGTGGACCGTATTAGTTACCTACTAGCTTTAGAGCTTCCTACTAGATATAAAAGCTAAGGTCTAAATTAGTAAGTATAATATTAATAATTAGGGGAGATTAATATTTAAGGGGAGGCTATAAGTACCTAGCGGGGAGGATAATAATAACTTATTAGGGGAGCTCTATATAAAGATTATCTAATAAAGCTATAACTTAAGTATAACTACTTACTTAAGCTATAATAGCACGCTAGAAATAGTAAGCTAGCGGTTCTATTAACTAAGATAATTATAAATAGTATAGAGATTTATAAGGAACTATAATATCTATAGAGGGATATATATCTAGAGGTAAGCTAAGAGGGGCTTCTTAAAGCCCCTACTAATACCTACCTAGTTATACTTAGACCTCTTAATAGACTTTATTATAAACTTACTACTTATAAAGGATAATACTAGCTAATACTTATAGGTTATAATAAATAAGCTAGGTAAGTTAGTAATACTAGAGGAGATAAGTACTATAGAGGTAGAAGCTTATACCTACTAGTTCCTTACCTTCTACTTCTAGTTTTATAGGTTCTTATATAGTATTATTAGTAATTAAGGGTCTAACTAGGTAAGCTACTTCTAGGCTAAATTCTACTACCTTACTAATATAAGGAGGCTATTAAATACTATATACTACCTATAGACTAATAGTAATACTAAGAGGTAGAACTAGGAGATATAAGCTATCCTATATATATTTATAACCTAAGCATAGGATAACTAGGGGTAGCTCCTACTTACTACCTAGCTAATACTCTATAATAGGGTTAGTAGTATAACTAGGCTCTCGCTATTCTTCTTAAAATATAAGTACTATACTAACCCTATACCTATAGTAGATAATATAATAGAAGAAGCCCCCTCTAGGGATATAGTAGCTACCCTCTTAGTAAAAAGACTATAGGAGGTAGTAGACTTTATTTAAATAAGTATTATAGCTATCTAATAGTATAATAAAGAGAATATAAACTAGTATAGGATACCTACAGAGGAGTACTAGGTAAGTAATAAGGTTTAGCTATTAATAGCTAACTATAAGAGCCCTAGGCCTAGTAAGAAGCTATTATAGTTATATTATAAATATACTATAGTTAGAGTCCTAAGCTTATATATTATTAAGTTAGATATACCTAGTAATATCTACCTAAGGTTCTATATAAACCTCCTCTAGAGGGTAATAGAGGACCCCTTACTTATATAGATAAGGATAGACCCCTAGCTACTACTAATTATAGCTAATAATAGTAAATTCGAATAATATATAGAGGAGATATACGTAGTATAATAGAAGGTAGTTAGGCGAGGGTAGAGGCGCGAAGTCCTAGTTAAGTAAGAGGGATATATAGAGCTTACCTAGGAGCTTATAGAGGCTATTATAGAGACCGCTATAATAAATAGGTATAAAGCCCTATATAGACTAGTTATAGATAATAATAGCAACCCGGCTTATACCTAGGGGGGGACTAGCTAAGAGGGGGGATAGTATTATAGGCTACGCCCGGGTTAAGCTTACCTAGGCTTCTACCTAGGTTTATTACCTTAAGGAGCTACCTAGGGCTTACCTAGGGCTTACTTAGTTATTCCCTATAAACTAGCGAAATCTCTACTAGAGAGGAAAACTTCCCCTTTTCCTCTCTAGCTTAAATAAATAGTATTATAGCGACCTCTTATTAAGCAAGCTTAGGTCTAACCCCTCGTAATAAGGGGCTATTAGTTATTATCTAGTAACTACTTAGTACCTCCCTATATATAGTAAAGTTAAATAAAGTTAAATAATATAATAATCTAGAGATTATCTTCCTTTTAGTTATATAAAAAGCTAGTTTTAATATTAAGTTAAAAATATATAAATATTATTTAAAATCCTACCCTATGAAAATCTCTCCTTCTTATTTCTTTAGATTTATAATACTACTACTACTATTAATAACTTACTATTAGCCTCCTACTCCCTTACTAATAACTTTATTTTAATTACTATATAACGAATTCATTATTATATTATTCTCTACTACTAACGCTACTAATATTATTAGTAAACCTCCCCTCCTTATTATAAGTATACTCTAGGGGTACCCCTATTACTAATACCTCTTAGCTATAGCCAAATAAGAGCCCCTTAAGGAGGATCTCCCTAATATTAAGCTCCTTATAAGCTTAATTCTCTATTTTAAGAGTAATAATAAGCTCCTAGTTCTTATTTAATACTTATTTAGTATTTTACTAGTTTTAAGTTTAAAATCTATTACTAATTTATTTCTTTTTTAGATATTTCTATTAAATATAAGCGTTATATTAAAATAAGTAATAATAAGGCTTATATTACTATACGTTTTACTTAGTAGTTTCTATTTTCTATCTACTAATTTATTATAAGCTACTTATTATATAATAAGTACTACTAATAAGATTTAATACCTTATAAATAAGGCTAGTTCTACGCCTAACCTTTAGGTATAGTATATTAAGAATAAGGTAAGTCCCTAGTACCTCCCTAGTACTTTACTATTAATATCTAACTATATTTAAGAGGAGATCCTTACTACCTAGCTTATAGTTAAGAAGGCTTTTTAAATTAAGAAGAACGAGGCTATTATAACGCCTAAGAAGTATAAAGCTAAAGAGGCTAAGATCTCTATAGAGATAGAGAACTATTAGGTAGTTACTTTAGAGGATATAGCTAGATATTAGTAGCACCTTACTAAAGAGGCTAAGAAGTAGATTAAGTTATTATATTAATAGAACGAGGAGCTCTATTACTACTACTTAGAAATAGAGTAGCTAGCTAGTAAGTAGCTAGATATATAGGATATATAAGCTAAGTATATTAAAGAGGTAAATAAGGCTTTTAATAAAGTAGTAAGTCGACTTAATCTCTATTAGTACCTTACTAGTACTCCTCTAGTTAGTATTTCTAACTTAAAGTAATATTATAAGGTTCTAACTACTCTATTTATTACTCTATCTATTTATTTAAGAGATAATAATATTAAGGGGGATATAACTAGTCCTAGTAAGGAGGGTACTAGTACTTAGTAGATAAAAGATTTTTAAGAGCGCTCCTAGTAAGCTATTAATAACCTCTAGGTAGTATAGTATTACCTTTAGGCGTTTTTCTAGTCTCTTTTTACCTTATTAAGAGCTTTTAAGCTAGTAAATTAAGATACCTAGCTAGTATACCCTATTTTTATCTAACTACTAGTTACCTATTAAGTTATCTATTAAATAATATAGCGATTATAATACTTTTACTTATAATTAGGCTTTATAATTACTTTATAAGTCTATTAATATATTATATTATAGCTCTTATAAATTATCTAGTTCGCTATAGCCTTTCTATTTAATAAGGTACTAATAGTTATATCTAGGGCCCCTATAGGTAATAATATAGTCTACTATATAGATATTATTATTATTATTAATTAGGATATCTCGTAGTAAAATAGCTAAGCTAAAAAAGGGTTCTAATTATATAGGCGCGAATATATTAAAGATTTAGTATTTTCATTTACCTATAGCTTATACGCCTATTCCCTATTAATTACCTATTAGATCCTAAATAGGCTTAAATATTTATTAGAAAGTTTATAAGAGGGCTACCTCTACTTAATACTCTTAGTTAAAAGTAGGACGAGGTCTCTTATAGCGAAAATAATAGGGGTCCTCCTCTAATTATAGAACTTATTATATATTTTATTATACTTCTAAAGTAAGTTGATAATAGCTAACTATAAGGAAAAGTAGTAGGTACAGGGTATAGAGCCACGCTATTAGCAAAACGTCAGCAAATTAGTAGTAAATATATATACCCTTAAGAAAACTCTATAAACTAGAGACTTAAAAGGTTAAGTAATAGTTTAATATAACTACGTATACCTACGTTTTAGTATTCTAGCCCTTCCTAGTTTAGGCCTATAGCTATACTCTTATAACTCTATTACTTCTATCTCAATTTAAGAAGCTAGCGCTAGTTAGAATATTTAAAGCGAACTAGTAATAATATACTAACGAATTAGTAACGGAGTTTAATTATAATAAACTCTAGGCTAGGTATATAGAATATAACTAATAGGGTCTTAGCTAATATAATATAGGTTACTCACTAAGCCCTAAGATATAAGGAATATAGCGTAAACGCTATAATAGGGGGATAGATAACCCTAGTAATAATATAGCGGGAGAGATAACCCTAAGGGAGCAAGCCTAGTCCTAGATAATACTAAAGCAGGCAGACCTACTCTCGCTTAGTAAGTAAATAGTAAGTAGTAGCTAATAGGGTACCCCGCCTAAGACCCCCTAAGAAGCTAGTATCTTAGGTATCCTTACTTAAGCGATAGGATTATTATAGAGATAGTAGGAGAGTCTTATAAAGTAAATATATTTATAATAGTAGTAATATAAGGAATAAACTACTAAACTACTATAGGAACTCGCTAACTACCTAGCAACGAGGTACTTATAGAGAGAATATAAGAAACCCCCTATATATAACTACTATACTATAAGTAAGGACTTTACTATAGACTAAGTTAGTAACTAGATCTAGGTAATTCAAAATAGATACTAACTACGCGCTAGTAGTATACTAGAGTAATAGATCTAATAGGTGCTTATAAAGATGAGCTTATCCCTATAGACCTAGTAATAATATTATAAGGCTAGGCTAGAAGGAGACCTAGCTTAAGCTAATTTTATAGTATTTATTTACTAATAATATATTAACCTAGAGCTTTAAGAGCAGAGGTATTATAAAAAGCTAGATATAATAAGGTAAAAGGAGATATAATTACTAATATAGTTCTTTACTAAATAGTTAGTAATATATTAGAACTTAGGTATAATTAGTATAGAAAATAATAAGGCTAAGGCCTATATACTATACTTCTAACTAGCCCCTTTTTTATATAGGGAGCTTAAATATTAGAAGGTTAAAATATAGAGACTAAGGGATATAGCTATAGAAGTAGAACGCTTATAGGAGATATATTACTAATAGAGTAATAAGAACCTATAGAGCGAAAGTAGGAAGCGATATATAGGTAAAGAGTATATACTAAAAGTCCCCCCTATAGCGAGGGCGAGCTAAAGGGGGGGCTAGTAGAGCTCTAGCTATAGAACTATACGAGGTTCCTAGAGCCCGATACCTTATTAACTAGTTAGTAGTATATTATAAGGATCTAATAGGGGCTAGCTTATATTTAGCCCTAATATATAACTTATAAGGCCTCTGGCCACTGCATAGTGATTTTACCTGCTTAAGTGCAACAGACCTTCTAACTCCGCGCCTCCTGACAATATATAGCCTTCGGTTACGTGATCGTAATTACTAACCACCTCTCCTAACTATAGCTGCACTTATACGTGCCCTACTAGATAGCCTCACGATCTTTAACTTCATATCGATAATAACGTAGTTTTTGATTATTTAAACTATGAAACTATTAACTTTTCCTCTTGCGTATTACCTGCGCTATTATTAAATACCGCCTCTATTACTACTTCGTCTACTAGCTATGCTATTATTAGTAACGCTCTCTCTATTAGTCGGCGCAAGCTATACTTACTAATGTTCCCCTAAGGGGCCTAGGCTGCCTCTACCTTAATAGTATAGAGGACCTGCTCGAAGAAGGGCTACTCTATAGGGTATATAATAACCCGCCTAGCTTCTACTACTAAGTCTACTTACTTAGCTATAATATAATAGCGAGTATCCCCTCTAGGGGTATTAATAAGAGCCCTCTTAAGGGCTATATTAATAATACGCTCTCTATATATAATAGAGTAGTTAAAAAAGGAGCGGGTTTTATTAATTATATTAATACTAAACTCTCTAGTAAGCTCTTATATATTATTAGTATTAAAAGGTATACCTCGCGCGGGCTTAGCGCTTTTATATATAAGGTCTAGTACTAATATAGTTAAGGGATAAGGAAGAGGGAGAGGTATAAGGCCCTACTTATAGCAGAGCTTCTTATACTTCTAGCTATAAGAACCTCTTAGGAAAGACCTCTTTAGTTAAGGAGTTACCTCTCGTATAGTAGTATTCGTAGTACCTTGCTAGAAGGTCGACCTTTTAGGTTAAGGAGTTATCTTATATAGTAGCTTTTACCTTTAATACCTTGCTTAAAGGTCGACCTTTTAGGTTAAGGAGTTATCTTATATAGTGGCTTTGCTATAAGAGCCTTAGTAGCCCGTTTAGCTCTAATATAATTAGCCCTAGTGTGGCGCGCGTCCGACTCTATGCGAGGGTTTGCTTATAAGTAGTAGGAATATATAGGGTTCCTATATTGTTTTCCTTAACTAGTAGAGGGTATAGGTTAAAATACCTATATAGTGTTTCCCGAATTATGCCTGCGAACTAGGTGAATTTATTATAGTCTTTTTGCGAAGGGGCTGCGGCGTAATTCCGAGCTTAATAACTTGTAATATCTAACCCCTTAGTATACTTTAGCTATAAGAAAAAAGGGTATAAGAGGGTAGACTACTTAGATAAATAGTAAAGCGTAAATAAAATGCTAGTAGGGTACTAAGTATTTACTAAGAAGGTAAGGGTTAATATAATCTAATCTATAAGGGAAGTTAAGGAACTTAACCTATTAGAAAATAAATAAGCTAGGGGATTATATTAGTAACCCCTATACTTATATTAAAACTAGATACCTTCTTAAGGGGAGATATTATAAAGGGATAAGCGATTATTCTCTAGAATATTACTAAATAAGATATAGTAATAGATATAGATTCCTATTCTTAAGTTAATATTATTAGTAGTTAACTAGTAAAATCCTTATAACTATAACTTATAGTAGCGCGCACCTCTATATTAGAGGGGTTTAATAAGTCCTCTATAATAAGCTAGAATATATATTAGTTAACCTTCTTCCTTATTAACTTAAGGGGATAACTAAGGAAGATATAGTAACTCTTTACTAAGGCTCCTCGCCCTAAAGGAGTAGGGGACCTCCTCTTATTATAATATTCTATAAGAAGGGAGGGTATTATAATTAATACCTAGATAAATACCTAGGGATATAAGTACCTTAGTATTACTAAGCTATTAGTATTTATATAAGAGGTTATAAAGAATAGCTAGAGGGCTTATATTATATATATATTAGGGAATATCGCCCCCTATAAGCTACTAATAGAAGCCCTAGGCGAAGAGGATGCCTTAGAGGGCGAAGTAGAATTACTACTAGAGCTATTTAGTAAATAAGTAATATTTAATAAGTAGTTAGTAAAGGAATACCTAGCTCTAGAGGGTATAAAATATACTATTAACTTAATTAAAAGGAAGAAACCTCTATATAGGCTTATCTACTTACTAAATAAGTACTAGCTAGAGGAGCTCTACTAATATATTACTAATAACTAAGTAATAAGATAGATTTAACCCTTAATAAGTAAAGTAAGCGCCCCTATTCTCTTTATACCTAAGAAGGATAGATCCTTACGCTTTTATATAAATTATTAAGGCTTTAATAAAGTAATACTAAAGAACTAATATCTACTCCCCCTTATTAGTAGGCTATTAAATAGGCTTTAGGAAGCGAAATAGATCTTAAAGATCGACCTTTAAGATATATACTACTATATCTATATTAAGCTAGAAAACCGCTAGAAGACGGATTTTAGGACTTATTATAAGCACTTTAAATATACTATTATACTATTTAAACTTATAAACGCCCTAGCGACGTTCTAGGTATATATTTACTAAGTGCTTGCTAAGCTACTAGTGGGATAGGATAGGACGGACTTAGCTATATAACTTTTAGAAAACTCCCTTAGCGTACGGACCCGTTGCAGGGGGGCTATAGAGTAGAGCGTAGAGGAGAGGAGCGTAGTAGAGGAAAAAGATAGTATTATTATTATTAGCACCTTAATAACTATATACCTCGTTTTTTAGTAATTTCTTAGCGAACCTATGCCTAATTAAGATAATCTCTTTTAATTAGATCTGCGAATTATTCTATATATCTTTTAAGCTTACTCTTAAGATTCTTACCCGTTTATAAGTAGAGCTATATTATTTATTATCTTTCTAGTTCCTATTAGTTCTAGCCCTTTTTAATAGTACCTAGAGGTAGATTCTTTTGCTCTTTTTATAGCCTTTATAAGCTTCTTAGAGAGTTAGGTACCTTCGCTATATCTATATATCCCTGCTATTAATATATATATATATATAATTAATCTACTTTAAATATAATAATAACTTAAGAAATTTATAAGTAATAAATAATAACGATATAAATAATAATAAAAACGTAGTTTAAAG
>JAVHLU010003303.1:0-11985 GCA_036785755.1 Colletotrichum ledebouriae
TTATAAGGTTTATATAAACCTTAATAAATAACTATAGTATATATAGTTATATACCTATATAATATCTCTTTAATAATACTTTAATAACTATAAAACATAAAATAATAACTATAAAGGTATTTCCTTTGTGGAATAAATACTTTAAAAATCTATATAAATTCTAATAATAGCAATAACCTTATATATATATATATATATATTTATAATCATTAGCTTTATAGCTATAAATATACAGAAGTTACGCACGGACCACATAGTGATCCGAGCGCGATTTCTACTTAATAAGCTACTGCTTTGCAGTTACGTTTTAGAATATCTTACCCCTCACTTCGTGAGAGCAGGATTTATAACTTAGAAATAACATCAACAATAATATCATCAATACTATCAATTAATTCCAGGAAAGATACCTCCTTATGCTTAAATTTATCAGCTTTCATCACTATATTACTCAGCCTATTAATATCTATCATTTAGGCTGTTTTACCGCCCCTTTTGCTACCTATATACCTATTCTTATAATAACTAGTAGGGTTACCTAGTAATATAAATTTATTATATATATATATACTTAAGCGCTAACTTTTCTTATTAGTTAAATAATAGTAAGGATTAACCTTCTAGCGAGGAGGGCGGTTATATTTATAAAGGTTCTTATAATACTAAGGGTAAAAGGAGTTTAAGAGGGAAGGCGCGATAAATATAATTATCTTTACTAATAAGATAGATATAAATACTACTATTATTAGGGTAAAGTCCTTAGATATATAAAGCGCGCTAAATATCTTTATTTTATAATAAGGCCTTAGTTATAATACTCTTTATAATCTACTTATTTATTTAAGGCGCTTTAAGTAGCGCGTTCCTTATTTATAATATATATTATATTATCCCGCTAGTTTCCTATAATACCTTCCTCTTAAGCGCCTTCATAGTCTTTTACTAGGCTCTAATACTAGTTTAACGCCTTATTAGATAGGTTTTTAAGCTTATACCTATCTATAGGGCTATTTTATCTCTTATTCCTTACTTTTATATATAGTAATAAGTTTATCTATATTTATAGCGTCTTTATCTATTTAAATAATATATATTAATAAGTAGCCTTTCTATTTAATTAGATATTATACCTTTCCTTATATAAAGGTTTACTTCTTAAGAATACTTTTAATCTTAAAATACTTATATATTTTAAGCTAATAAATATTATTATCTTCCTTAATATTAACTAGATTATAGTAGTTATCTTAATAGTTAAATAGGTTACTACTAGGGGCTAGTACTAGGGTAAGCTAGATAATCGATATAACTAGATAAATATTTATATTAGATAGAATATCGAGGTAATATACTAACTTATTAATATTTTTAAGGATTTTAAATAGAATATACTAATAGCTATACTTTAGGTTTAGCTATCTTAGTAAATAATATTCTAAAACTATCTTAAGGTATACCTAGTTACCTAGCTTAAAAGTAATAAAACGATATTTTTTATTATACTATTCTTTTATATATAGCTAGGCTATTATAATTAAGATTTTCGCTTCCTCCTAGAAGATTTCGTAGTTTATTTTAGGATTAGTATTACCTAAGATATTTAATATATTATTAGTATTCCTATTATATAGGGTTTAGTTTAGTAAATAACTAATACCGTATAAGTAAGCGTGATTAAGGTTATATTAAAGGCTTAGTAGTAATATTACCTAGTTATTATTAATAAGGTTAAGAAGGTAACGAATAGCTAGTTTAATAGTTTAGTTATTATATTCTAAAATACTATTAGTTTAAGGATAATATACTATTAAGAATCTTAATTTAGTATATAATTTAGTTTATAGTATAGTCTAAAACCTTAATAGGAACTTCTAGTTATAATTAGATATGATAGCTTTTAGTATTACCTAGTTACTATATTAGAGGTTATAAGGAAAGAGGCGTCCCTAGATCTTAGTAGTATATATTAAATAACCTAGGATAAGAAGTATTACTTTAGAGGACTTATTAGTTATAGTAAGTACTATATCGAGAAGTAGGAAGTTCTCTACTTTATAGCCTAAATACTATAAAGGTATTTCAGGAACTCTAACGATAAAGTCTATAGTAATTATATAAAAGGGAATAGCTAGCGTTAATATTAGCTATATTACGCTAAGTAGTAGTTAGCGTTCTATATTTATTATTCTATATTATAGGTAATTAGCTATATAGTTATTAACCTATTATTTAAGACGTAGTATATAAAAGTGTTTATTAATAGCTCTCTATATTTATTCCTTATTAAAGTGATAGTAGTTATTGAAAGCTTTTTTAATAAGTAGCATTACTAACTCTCTTAGAACGTAGAGCCTTTATTTATTAATATAAAGGTTAATATAGTAAAGGAGACTATTATATATAACGAAGTTAAGGTTTATTTTATTTACCTTTTTATAGAGTATTTTATATACTCTACTCTAGGACTTAGAGTTAGTATAAGATTAGATAAGCTTAGTCTTAAAGTTATTATTAAGAGATACCTCTATTATAAAGTTAATACCTATTAGTATATTATCCTATATCTTATTAAGTTCCCTAATATCCTTTATAGGGATTTCTATTATAAGTAGGCGTAATAATACGTCTACTATAATATTTAATAATCTAGGGATATAATAATATAGTAGGAAGAACTAGCTAGGATATTTTAATAATAATATAAGTCGTAAGTTAGACCTCGTCTTATCCTCTAACTATAGCGACGTTATTGAATAATATTATATATTACTAAATAATTACTAAATACTATTATAGGGTCTTATTTTAATAAATATAATATTAGCTAATACCTTTTTACTACTAATACTAGGTAAGTAACTTTAAGCTTAGTAGGCTAATACTTCTATTTAGCTTAATTAAGGGCCTTATTAATATAAGTAATTAGATATATATTAGTATACTTAATAGGGTTATAAGGTTTCTATTTAATATTATTAGCTAGCTAGAAGATTAGCGCGGAGTATCTATATTCCTTTAATAAGTTAAGCTATATAAATAACTACCTATTAGGGTTATAGTAGAATAAGGCGTTATCCGCTATTAAAGTATCCTTAATATTATTAAAGCTAGCTACTTCTTCTAGTATAGGTTTAAAACTTATCTTTTAATAGAAGACCTTTTTTATAGTACTTTTATCTTTCTCTTAAGCTTAGGCTTAGGTAAGTAACGTAGTTTTATACTATTAGAGTAGTTATATATAATAACTATAGCGTAGTATTATATATTATAGAAAACTAGTTATACCTATCTAGTATTTAAGCTATTAGAGGTTATAGGGGTACTTAATCTTCTTAATAGCGTTAATATAGTCTTAAGTATTTAATAGTCTAAACGTAGTAATAGTAAAGCTAAGTAGTTTAATAGAAGGGTATCTAATAAATAACTTCTTTACTAAAAGCAAGAGTCTAATATCTATAAAGAGTTTAAGAATTATATTAAGGTACTTAAGGTAAGTATTAAGATCCTTTAAGGTAATAACGATATTATTAATAAATACATAGGTATATTCCTTATATAGTTTTAGGAGTCTATTTATAACGTATTAAGCGTGAGTAGGCAAATTGCGGAATCTTATAAGTATTACCTTCGAGCGTTCTTATTCCTAGTAGCTAATTATAATAAATCGATCTTAATATTCCTTCTTAAGAAGGAATTAATAGAAGAAGGATTAAGTATTAACTACCGTAATCTATAGTTTATTCTAAAGGTATTTAATAACGTCTTATTATAGTAATATAGGGTATATATTAGGGATTATAGCTTTATTAAGAGCATATAGGTCTATAACTATCTAACCTTTACGCTTACTATCTATAATTCGCTATATAGCGAATATAGGGGTTTTAAATAGTATAGGCCTAGAGTTACCCTATTTTATATAGTTTTAAGTATAGAGCTCGTCTAAAGTTTTATTAATAAGTTTCTTATCCTCTTTACTAATAAGATAAGGTTATTATTTAATATTTATATTCTACTATCCTTTGATATATTTAACCTTAAGGTATTAGTCTTCTAGAAGATTAATTAGTCCTTAGTCCTTCTAGATAGCAGGGTAATATAATATAACCTCTTTAAGGTATTAAATAGCTTTAGCGTCTTAGTTATAAATATATATACCTTCCTTAGTAATAACTACTAGTAGGTTTTTAGGCTTAGTTATACCTATTAGAAAGGGCTAGAACCGATAGGAACTAGAAAGATAATAAATAACATAGCTCTACCTATAAATAGGTAAGAATATTAAAAGTAGGCTTAAAAGATATATAGAATAATTCATAGATCTACTTAAAAGAGATTATCTTAATATAGCGTAGATTTACTAAGAAATTACTAAAAGAAACGAGGTATAAGGTTATTTAAGTCCTAATTATAATAATAATAATACTCTTATTTCCTCCGCTACGCTCCTCTCCTCTACGCTCTACTCTATAGTCTCCTTATAATAAGTCTATGCGCTAAGGGAGTTTTCTAAAAGTTATATAGCTAAGTCTATCCTATCCTATCCTAATTATCCCCTTAAAACTCTTTATAATATTATAAAAGAGAGTCTTAAAAATAAATAAAACGACTTTATAGAAATAGTAAATAAACTCTATTTATAGATCTAATTTATTAATAATATCTTCTAGGCGGGCGATCTTATTATTAAGAAAATCCCTTAGGTTTACTTATCTTCTATTATAAGTTATATCTTAATAATAGCCTTACTATCTCTTCTTTTTTATTATACTCCTTATCCTACTCTAATTCTTAATATAACTAAAACTACTTACTTTATTATATTAAGCGTGAGAAGTTATAATAATACGCTCTCTTAGGCGTATTCTACTCGATCTAATTCTATTAGTTAACCCTCTACTAGATATAGTCTATATAGCTATAGTTATACTTATTTAAAAGACTAGGCCTCTTAGGATATAATAGTATATCTATAAGTATAATTCTTAGGTATAGCTTAATAGTTATACTATAACTTAGTATCTATAAGACCTATAACTAAAGCTAATATCTAAGGTATTTAAGCTTATTATCTAGTATTTTAAATAAAGTAGACCTAGATAATACTAATAATCTATAAATAGGTTGAGGAATATCTACTATAAGAAATAGTATAATATTATTATTATTTCTAAAGTCTATTATATTATTATCTATAAGTAAAGGAGTAGGAGGGTATAAAGGGAAGAAAGGTGCTTTTTTAAAGTCTTCTTAGCTTAATAAGGTATCTTATAGAGCTATATTACTTTTAATAGTTAAGTTATAGAACTCTATAGTAATTATAGATATATATTAAGTAACTAAGGGGATTTTAGAGTTAGAGAATAATATACTATTACTTAAGGTTATATTATTAAAATATAGAGATAGTAATCCTTCTTAAATTAGAGCTCTAGCCTATTTAATATATTAGAGACTATATATAAATCTATCCCTATACTAAACTAAATTAACTATGTAGGTATTAATTAATAGGAGCTTTTAGAGTTATAGAGGGGCTCCTATCTTATAATACTATATATTAAGGTCTTATATAGCCTTAATAAAGCGCTAATTATTATTCTAGTCCTATATAGAGTTATAATAAAAGTAATAACTAGTTAACTAATTTATAAAAATCGCAGCCTAGTAATAATTACTATAGTTTAGTAGAAAGAAAGCCCTAGTAATATCCTAGAGATTCTTTACCTCTTCTCTTTTAAGCTCTATAGAAACCTTATTAATTTCTTTCCTAGGTTACTAAGCTAGCTTATAGATTAGGGTATAGATACTACGAGGGTAGCCCTTAATTATAAATATAAAAAGGGCTATAACTTCTAAATTATCTAACTCCTCTTCTCTTATTAGCTTCCCTTATATATTATAAAGGTCTAATAAATATTCTATTTAGGCTAAAGTTATAATAGATAACCCTCTATTATACTAGGTTATTAAGTAATTTATAGATTCTTAGTTCTATTATATATATTATAAGACTACTAGTATAGGCTTATCTTTATTTAGTATAGGGTTCTCTTTAGGTCTTGTAGTATTAAATCCCGCTAAGGTATTAATAGGGCTATATATTTAATCTCTTAGAGTAATAAGGGCTAAGTAGGGTAATATAAATAGTTTTATAGACCTAGGGTAGTTAAGATATTTTATAAAGTTAGCTAGTTATTATAAGTTATAATCCCTCTTCTACTTCTTATAGTTATTCCTTCTTTCTATATTCTAGATATTTAGTTCCTTTAGTAATCCTTCCTCTCTATCTAACTCTTTTAAATTAATAGGAACTATTAAACTAGTTTATAAATTAGTATTTATAGGTACTAGTAGGTTAATATCTATTCTATCTAGAGAGGAAACCTCTAGGTTTATAAATTAAGGGGTATACTTAGCTATTTAATATTTAATATTTTCTTAAGCTATTCTTTTCTTAATATCTTTATCTCTTAATCTAAAATATTAATTATATAGAATTCTATCTACCTTTAGTTAGGTCTAGCTTCTTTTAGGAGGTATTTTATTAGTAAAAGCCTTTAATAAATAATTAATCTAAGCTTAATACCTTATCTTAATAAGCTACTTTAGAGGTACTAGGCTTCTAATATATATAAAAGACCTAAGCTAATTAATAAAGTAGAGATTAGAAGCTTATAATAGAAGGTTTATATATTAAAGTTCTACTAGGTATAGTTATTTTATTAAAACTTCCTTAGCTTTATATCTTAGTAGAAAGCTCCTAGTAATAAATATTAGAGTTTATAGTTATCCTTTAGCTCCTCTCCTTAACTACTAATTATTATAAAACTAGTTTCTCCTATCTTATAAGTTAATTAGTAGACCTATAATAACTACCTTAGTAGACTTAGGCGCTTATAGATAAATAAGGAGTATATTAAGGGACCTAGCTCTAATATAAGTAACTATAATATCCCTTATATCTCTATCTTTAAAATCGTCTTCTATACCTCTAACTATCTTATAGTAAAGTAATTAGCTAGGTTTAGTAGGCCTTATAATATAGCAAGTAACTACTAAGATATCCTTAGTATATATTAGAGTTACTATTTTAAGTACGCTAATAGTATTAAATATACTAGCTATAACTTACTATAAGTACGAGGGGCGAATCGTCTCTTCTACTACTTCTAAGGTCTTATTTTAATATTTAATAAGGATATACTTCGATATTATATTAAAAGGGTCTATCTAACTAGGGATATTATCTATCCTAAGCAGAGGGCGCGTTCTATATTTAATTAGCTAAGGCTAGTAACTAAGCTTATTAGGAGGTCTAAAGCCTAGGATATCTCTATTATAATATCCCTATACTTAAAACCTATTTATACTTAGTTTATTAAATATAAGCTCTATTAAAAGTCTAATTTTAAGGATAGGAAGGTTTAAGGATCTTAACTCCTAGATCTATATATCTAACGCTTTATTATTATAAAAAAAAACTTTCCTTATTATAATATATTAGGAGAAACGTTAATAAGGGGAAGGTATAAGTAATTTTTAGACTAAAGAGCTAAATAGAAGTAATATTTAAAGAAAAAGGAGGAGCTATAGTATAATAGTTAATATAATATAATTAGTAAATAAATTAAGCTTAAAAGCAAATAATATATATAAAGGGGAGAGAGGAACTAGAGGGCTTAAAGGGTAAGGAGTGCGTTTTATATCTACTAAGTACTTTAATAATATAGTAATTTATTAGTAGCTTATAGAAGGAATAATTAACTCTCCTCCCTTACCCTCCTTAGCTTTAATAAAGTAAAACGAACTTAGGATAAAAGACGTATAATAAATAGAATAATAAATTAGGGCGGTTATATATAGGGAAAGAATAAAGGAAATAATAGTTATTAATAGCTATTAAAACGAGCAGCCTAGTTATAACTTAAATAAATATTCTCCTCTATCCTATAATAACTACCTTTAGCTAGCTACTTTAATCTTTATTTTACCCCTTTATACTTTCTCTCTTATATTTATAAATTATACCTTCTTATTATAGCTAATTATAACTTCCTTATCTTTAGCGTTAAAAATACTAATTAACCTCGCCCTCGTTATTTCCTATTTATAGTAACCCTTTAGGTCCTTAGTCCTAATATCCCTATACCTAAAATAAAGAAAAATAATATACCTCTTTTTATCTAGTACTCTAATAACTAACTTTAGGTATCCCTTCCCTTCTTTTTAATATCCCTATACCCTCTAGCTAATAATTATAATTCTTAGGTAGCTATAAGCCTTATTTAGCTTTAACTTAATATCCCTAGTAAAGCCTCAGTAGCCCGTTCGGCTCCGATGTAATCGGCCCCGGTGCGGCGCGCGTCCGACTCTGTGCGGTAATGTTCAGAGGGTTTGCTTACGAGTAGTAGGAACGTATAGGGTTCCTATATTATTTTCCTTAACTAGTAGAGGGTATAGGTTAAATAACCTATATAGTATTTCCCGAATTATGCCTGCGAACTAGGTGAATTTGTTATAGTCTTTTTGCGAAGGGGCTGCGGCGTAATTCCGAGCTTAATAATATCCCTAGTAATAAATACTTAGAGGTAGCCTTTATATTATAGATATTCTCTAATAAGACTATTAAGGTAATAAGGCTAGCTTTCTAGAAGGCTTATCTTAATAAATAGGACTTTAAATAAATATTTAGAGTAACTAAGGGGTCTAGAGAATTCTACTATTAAGTCTTTATTTATACCTCTACTACTTTCCTGATTAGCTCGTAGGAGATAAAGGTCTTTTAGCGTGTAGTAACTATATATAGCTTATTTATTTAATCCTAAGGCGGTTATAATATAGTACCCTATATTTATTATAAAGAGCGGGCTTATACTACTAAGAACCCTGTATTAAGTATTTATATCTATAAACCACACTTTAAGTATATCTCTATACTAGGTACTCCTTATACTAACTACTTCTTCTATAAAACTTAAGAGAGTTACTTATATAATAATCTAAGTATCTTTAAGTACTATAGGTATAGAATTAAGTATAATAATAAGATAAGGAGGAGTAGAGAATTCGATAGTATTAAGGAGATCCTATAGTCCTAAATTCTAGTAGATATTATAATTATAATTATAGCTATAGCTAAGTTCGACTTCTCGCTCCTTTATAATAAATACTATTAATAGGCTTAGGAATATTATCCTAAAGCTAGGTTTATATACTCTTATTACCCTTTTATAATAGAGCTACCTCTAGAGTTCGACCTTATAGAAATTATAGACTACTTAAGGCTTTAAGTTATAAATTAAGGTAGGAAAAATAGGGTTTCTAGATATATTTATATAGTATATAGGGGGGGCGAAAAGGAAAAGAGAGTAAGAAGCTAGTTAGGTTTTAATAAGAAATTAAGGCGAATATTATATAAATAGGTCTATAAAGCTAAGGTCGAAGTATATCTAGGTATAAAAATCAATATAATCCTTTTTATAAGTATCCTTCTCTTTCTCTTTAGTAGAAGGTAATCTAATATTAGTAATAATCTTTTCTAGGGAAAAGGAAAGAGGGGGGGGTAAGGAAAGTCTATTAATATCCTTACTAGGGGCGAGTAACTACGATTTTAATACCCTCTCTCCCTTACTCTTCTTCTCTCTTATCTTTAGGTTATTAATCTTATATTTATTTAGTGAGGAAAGGCGGCTTTAGTATTATTACTAGGAGGTTAAGGATCTTATACTTTCCTAGGCTTAATTACCCTACTATAACTACTAATAGATATTAAAGTTATCTAGGCTATTATTATATTAAATAGTAATAAGGGGTATACTTTAAATAAGTAGGGAGTTACTAATACTATCTCTTACCCTTATCCCTAAAGTTTAGGAATATTATCCCTAGAATCTTAAACTTTTATACTAAGAAATAAAAGAAAAGTAAAATTAGAATAGGTTTATAAATTATTAATTAAAATAAGTTAGAATAAAAGAAACCTTATATATCCCCTAGATCCTCTATTTTAATATACTTCTTTTCTTTCTCCTTTATTATTTTAAGAATCTTAATAACTAGTAATTATCTAGCTTTTAAAGCCTTAATTACCTTCTTTAAATCCTTTAAATACTATTTTAATTATACTACTAAGTATAATAAATCCTCCTCTTCCTCTTAATTACTTTCCCTAAGTACTATAGGTTCCTCCTCCTCTTCCTTAGGTATATAATTATTATACTCTTTATTCCCTAGCGCTAGGAAGACTTTTACTAGGTTTCTTTCTAAATTAGATCTATAAATATCTAAATTACTTAGTTCCTAATACCCTTAAGGAGCTTAAATAAATTTATAAAGTCGATTTCTACTAAATATTTTTCTAATAACCTTTTTACTTACTAATATTAATAATTAATATAATAGAGCTTTTAGAGCTTATAAAAGGATATAGAAGGGGCCTTGCTATTAGTAGTTAAGCTTTTTAATAGATAACTTATTAACAGAGCCCTTACTATTAAATACTAGTACTAAATTACTTACCTCTAGCCTCTCCTTCCTTATAGTCCTCTTATATTAATTATTATAATATTCCGTAGTCTTCTTATATTAACTATTCATTATATTTTTAGCTTATTCTCTATCCTTATTAAGTTATAAGAAGGCTTATAAATATATTTAAACCTCCTCTTCCTTTATTATTACTAAATCCTAATTAAGAACCCTCTAGGTTAGCGTTAGGGTCTTAATAGGAGTAATAGGCTTAAACCTATATAGTAAGTAGAAAGGGCTAAAGCTAATTAAAATATAAATACCTAATTAGTCTATAAATAGGGTAGCGGGAAGGTATAGCTAAGGGTTAATATCTCTCTATCCTCTAGTCTATATTAAGAATATATAAGCAATTAGCTAATAACTAGTCTTAACTATACTATTAGCCCTCGGGTTATAAGTAGATATTACTTTCCTCCTAATGCTATATTTCTTATTAAATTTAATAATAGTATCCTTATTTTCTAGTCCTCTATTAATAACGAGTTTACTATATAGTCTATAGTAGTAGATAATCTCTTCCTAGATAAACTTAGTAACTTTAGCTAAAGTTACTCTCTTAAGCTAGTAGGCTTTAGGCTATCCTCTTAGTAGATCCCTTACCTTAACGAGGTACTACTTACCTACTCTCTATATATCTAATAATATCCTAGTAAAAGGTAGTCCCTTTAGAGAGCTATAGGTGCTTATATTATCTATATATCGAGCTCTCCTCTTTTAGTAATTAGTATAACTTTTTAAGTATTTGCTAATCTCTATATATATACTAGCCTAGATATAGTAATTAGATAGTCTTCTAGCTATAGCTTACTTACCTTAGTAATTACTCTCTTTATAGGCTTTTGCGATTAGTTTCTTCTACTACTTAGGATTATAAATAACTTGTTATAGTATTAGCTTTTAATTTATTAATCTAGTAAAAAGCAAATAGTTATAAATATAATAATCTAACGCTCTAGTCTTAAAGTTATAATACCTTACTAGTTAAATTCCTAGAGGGCGTCTCTATATTATTAAATAATAAGCGATTTATTAAGAGTATATTAAATACCTCTATAAATTATTAAGAAGTATATCTAGGATATTTATTATATTACTAATAACCTCTATATTTCCTACTAGGACCTCCTCTATATATTACTTATTATTATAGTATTAGGCTTAATTAAAGAAGGAACTAGCTTCTATATTTATAAAGAAGATCTATAAATCGATCTAAGAGTCGATCTCCCCCTTAGCTTTCTTATTAATAATATTAGTAGGGCCCCGGGGTTTTTATAATAAGCTATCTACTACTAAATTCTAAATACTATAAATATATTATACTTTGAAGTTAAATATTTAAATCTATATAATCTAGCGAATAATAAGGGCTCCTAGGAGGTCTATAGCTACTCTATTAAGTTATATAACTAATATCTAAGTATCTATCTCTAGGATAAAGTATTATTTATA
>JAVHLU010003304.1:0-11984 GCA_036785755.1 Colletotrichum ledebouriae
TATATTATTTTCCTTAACTAGTAGAGGGTATAGGTTAAAATACCTATATAGTATTTCCCGAATTATACTTATGAACTAGGTGAATTTGTTATAGTCTTTTTGCGAAGGGGCTGCGGCGTAATTCCGAACTCAATATATCCCTGCTATATGTATATATATAATTAATCTACTTTAAATATAATAATAGCCTTAAAAAATTTATATATAACGAATAATAATAATACAATTAATAATAAATATAGTGTAGAGGAGAGGTAAATATTTATAGACCTACCTTAGTTCTAAGGGAATAGTAATAGCTATACCTTCTTATAGAATCTAGGTAGGAATAACGTAGACCTTAGAATCCTCCCTTTCTCCCTTTCTTATACTATTAGTAGGTTCTAATATCCCTTTCCTTATTCCTTATATATTATTATAACTACTATTATTTAACTAGCGAGTTATAGCTAAAGTAGCTAAGATAGCTATATATAAGACTAATATAGCAATTAGTAGTCTCACTAAGCTAATACGCATAGCGAGATTAACTAAATTAATAACTAGAGACTAAGAAACCCCTTATTATTATAGCCCTAAGTACTAAGAGTAATATACTAACTTTTAAGAGATATTGATATAGTAAAGCTATAAATTCTTCTAAGATAAGAGCGTTATTAGGACGACCTTTCTATATTAAGTAATAAGACTTAAAGTAGATCTATAAGAGCTTAGAGTAATAAGATCGAGGTTACTAGACCTTTCTTATATTTATTTAGTTATTTAGTTTATACTATTTCCTTTTTTACTTTATTTAAAAAGAATCATAATTACTTACTTTATCTTTCTATTTAGAAGATATTATAATAATAACTTTACTCTATTAACTAGAAGACTTTATTACTTTAACTATATAATATTACCTTTAATATTTATAAACCTATTAGTATTATATCTTCTTCTTCCTTAGCTAATTTAGATATTAGATCCTCTTCTAATAAGGGGAAGTAGCCTAAAGAGAGATTTATAAAAGCTTTATTTAGTAAGATATAACCTTATACTATAGGATACCTAGTTTATAATTATAATATAGATAGATCTATAAAACTTACCTTAGGGATAGGAGTAATAGCCTTAAGTACTTTATACTTTCCTAAAGGAACTTATACTAATTAGAATATTATAGCTCTTATTAATCTCCTTATAAGACGCCTTATTATTATAATATTAACTCCCTACTCTACTAAAGCGCTTAAGTTTATTAGTACTAATATCTCTAATTTTATTACTAACTATAAGAGCTTTTTAAAGCTTTAATATAAGACTAATAATAATATAAAGAACGAGATCTATATATATAGCTCTAGTAACTACTAAGATATAATAAAATTCTTTATTAATAAAGCTAAAGTTTAGAAAGAAGCTAAGGAGAAGCTTCTATACTAATTAGGATTAATAAACCTAAAGTCTTAATAGGACCCTAATAAGGATCTTTAGAACCTAGTTATAAGCTCTTATATTAAGGATAATAACCCTTCTTAAGTTATAATATTAATTACTACTATTTAATAGCTTTAATAGAGAGCTATTTAATAAGGAGATCTATAGCTTATTAATACTAAGCTTATTTATATTACTTATTATTACTTTTTAGAGAGAGCTATAAAGGTTATAGCTTAAAGTCTTAGCTATTAGCTTATTAAGGTTATTTCAAAGTAGTAGGTTATAATAGAGGATATTCTAATTAAATAACTTACTACTTATTAAGAACCTTAGTAATTATCTAGCCTTATTAAGCCTAAACTAATAATAATACTTTAAGTCTATATAAAGATAATTCTAATAAAGTAAAAAGCTAAAGCAAAAGAACCCTTTATAGCCTAGATTACTAGCTTAAGTATAAACTCTCTTATAGAGAACTTTAAACCTTAAACATTAATAGGACTACTTATAAGATCGATATCTTAACCCTTATTAAGAGAGTTACTAGCTAAGGAGATAATACTTTTAATTTAAATACTATAGAAGCTATTAAACCTTATAAATAATAATCTTAGGGTTCTTAATAGACTTTATACGAATAATAATAGTACTTTTACTTATAAGCTAGATATAGAGACTATTAAGGAGAATACTAGTAATACTAGGGATTTAGAAAAGGTAGAGTAAGAGGAGGCTATAAAGGCTTCTAGTAAGATAAGCTATTATAATATATACCTTTCTAGGCTATAAGAACCTACTAGCTTTATAGCGCTATAAACTATATTATTATTAGCTACGTTAAGTATCTTAAGGCTAGCTAGAATAGGGTCTATAACTATATATCTCCTTGTTATTTTATTAGCACCCTAGATATAAGTACTAAGGTTAAGATAGGTATTATTAATAAAAGCTATAACTTTAAATTAACTAATAGCTAGATAGTCTTAAAATAGATCCTAATTAATAAGGATACCTTGATATACTATATCGTTACTATTAATAAGCTAGTAGAGAAGTAGTAGCTAAAGCTTCTAGAGGAGGTTATAAGGGTTATTAATTATAATCAGGCACGCCCTAAGCTATCTATTAGCTTTACGAATTTATTAAAGGATATTATACAATTATACGACTTTATAAATACGATGTTCTTTAGCTTTAAGCTAAAGAACTAGTATATCCACCTAGTGGAAGATACCGCTACTATAGAAAGAGGGAAAGCTAGAAGTTATTAGTAATATTAATAAACCTTAGTTAACTACTTAACTACTATTATTTAAATAGAGTAACTAGCGCGCTGGAGTAAAATAGCTAACTTACTAATAGAAGGGTAATTAAATTATTAATAAAAGTGCTATAGCTTAATATCTATTAAATAGCTAGTTTAAGTAAGAATCTCTTTTTTATTAAGGAGAAGCTAGGTATAGCCCTATTTATATATAATTAGAATAATAATACTACTTTAAAATAAGTAATTATAAAGGTTCTTAAAGTAAATACTTATTTAATCTATGTTACTTAAGTAGAAGAGGAAAGGGGTATTAGAGGGTATTATATAGAAAGCTATATTACGAAATATAGTCTTAACTAAAATATCTTCTAAGGTTATTTTAATAGTCGCTATAGGGTTAATAGTATAGAGGGGGTCCTTATTAATATAGCTAGCTTTACTGAAGTCTACTATTATTATTATAGTTTTAATAGAAGTTATAATAGTAATTACTTTATAATTACTAATTAGTATATATTATATTATACCCTTCTAGATCCTCTAAGGCTATAAGTTATGTAATAAAGCTTTAGTTCTTTTAAGAGGTAGTACTAATAGTAGAGTATAGAGAATTATAAAGGTCTTATAAGTTAATACGTTACTTATAGAAAGTAGGTTTATACTCTTAGACTCCTTACTAAGTACTCTGAATCTTATAGTAAAGAGGACTTTTATTAGTATTAAATTCCTTATTAAAGGTAAGTTTAAGAATAGAGAGGGTTTAAAATAAGATCTCGAGGTTCTTAGTAATAGATGTATTAGGGTTTTTATTTCTAAGATTAGGTAATATAATATTATTCTATAATCACTATTTATAATATAGAATTCCTTAGTTGAAAAATACTCTCTAATTTATATAACTATCTTAATATATAATAATAGGGGGTACCTAGTAGTAATATACTAAGGATAGTACTCTTACGTATCTCCTTTTAATATAAGAGAAAACACTTTAGTATATTACTATAAGGATATACTAGCTTGAATATAATAATCCTTAAAAATAAAGAGTTTTAAGTCTAATATATCTATCTTACTATTATTATACTTAAGGCTATTATTATTATAAAACTTAGTAAGACTCTTAAAATAATATAATAAAGGGATCTTATCTAAGAGGGATTAAACTTACTAGCTCTATGCTATAGGTCTTACAAAGTTAAGACCTTATATATTATTCCTCGCGTTTTAAAATAGAAAAGGTTAAGTAATCTCTACTAGAGGGGGATAAGGGGCCTAATATATAGGGGATGTAGGGGTAATATAGGACTTTTAGCGTTATATAGAGATAGTAGTAATAGGGAAAGGAGGGGTGTTATTTTCCTATATAATCTCTACACAGGAATTAAGGTGTTAACTATATGTTTTAATAATTATTAGGTATTATAACTTAATTGAAATAAAGTTATTATTAGTTTACAATTAGAAAGTAAATTACTTAATAATATTAGTAATATTATCCTTAATTTAATTCCTATTATAAATAATAAATACGCTATTAGTAATAAGGACTTGTTAAATTGGGCGTAATTATATATATATTAGTAATACTATCGTGTATATATTCCTTCTACGTATATACCCTTATTTAGGCGCGTCCGAGCCCCTTTTCTAGCGTATACCCTAGTCGCTTTAGGCCTATATAGAGCTAGGTAAATATCGCTCTAAACTTCGTAGTATACGTTCTAGACCCTCTAATCTAATATACCCCCTTAGGGATTACTAGCTTCTTATAAGGCTATTTCTAAACTCTATTAGGGTCTATCTTATCTTATATATAGGTTTCTATTACCTTCCTATACTTTATATTATCTTTTTCCTCTAGGTGCTATATATAGTTTACTTCTAGTTATACTTATTAGTTACTTATTCGTAGGTAATTATAGAACGCTTAAAATTATAATAGTATAAGCGCTTTTATAAGTCTATTTATTATAATTTCTACTAATAGTATATATTTAACTAATATATACCCTTTTATAATCTCTTACTATAGCTAGTAGTAATAAATATTAATATATTATAGCTTTATTTATAGCTAAACAAGCTCTATATTAACTAGTTAAATAGTTTACTAATTATTATACTAGATATAAATCATTTCTAGCGTTAGATTAAGCGTAGTAAATACGGCTTTAGGGGTAGCGTCGCTTAGGTGTTAGACTTGTAATATAGTTATTAACCGACTTATTGAGAGGGCTTTACGTGCTACTTAGGATAGCGCGAGTAGCTCCGCCTTAGTTATTAATATTATAACTATTATCTACTTATTTACTTTCTAAGTAATTATGCCTCTAAATAGCTTTATTATAAGCGCTTAAGAGCTCTTTTAGCTAATCATATTATTTATAAAGCCTATATCTAAGACGACCTTAAGTATATTATCCCTCCTACTAGGCTTAGTATTATACTTAAGATAGAGGTATTATATTTACTAAAGGTATTGGAGGATTTAATTAGTAGCGTAGTACTATACGGGGCCTAGGTTATTATTAAACCTAGTAAGGTAGCTTATAATAAATACTATATCAGGCTATATTATTACTATTATATATAAGATTATTTTAGTATAGCGTTAGTAGTAATTAATCTCCCATAGGGCTGCTTCCCCTTTATATAGTTCTAATTTATCTTTTATTATTAGTATATATATACGCTCATTTATATCGAGGCTTATAGCGCGTTATATAAGTAACTTTTACGCTTTATTTATAAATATAGACTATAATAGCTATAGTTTACGCGTAGCCCTATTATAGAGTATTTCAATCCTAAGGAACTATTATAGGTCCTAACCTTCTTTAAGGTAGTAGCGCTTCTAAAGAGTATTTATAGCCTCCTTTATATTATTAGTCTACTCCTAAGGGAATACTAATATATAGTTATCTCTGAAGAAAAGGAACGTTATCTACTTACGCTACTAATAGTAGTTCTTACTTATTACTCGTTTAAAGTTAAGTTTAATAGGACTAGCCTCAAAGTACTTCTACTATAGTAGTTATAAGTAGCGTAGTTTATAAAGCGTTTTTTATAAGTACGGGACCTTGCTATCATAGCGGTATCCTAGTAGTATACTTATAAATACTATTTATTAATAGATATATAGATAAACGCGTTTATAGCGTTATATTATAATAGCTCTATATTAAAACGAGCAGCTATAGCTATTAATACTCGGAAAGATATACTTATAAGCGTTGCTATATATCCTTTACTTATTAGTTACATCGGATTATAAGTCTTACTTTAAACTTTACTTACTAAGTATATTTATTAAGTTTATATATATAAACCTAGTAGTAACTAAGTATTTAATAACTATAAGCCTCCCGCTTTACTACTTTATACTAGGATTATAATACTTTGTATCCTTTTAAGTAAGATCTCTTAGCCTTTAGGAATTTATTTATAAATAGGTATAGTTTCATATACTTATTATATAGTGCTAACTAATTATAAGATATAGGTCGAGGAGGTAGCTTAGACTAGGGGTAGCCTAATAGAGTAGCTATTTTATTTATATTATTTAAGTAGCTATTATAGCGCTTATTACTCTCTAGCTTTTGTTTTTTAGCTATAATAGATGCTTATTATCATCGGTCTATCTTATGTATAGCTGCTTTAAGGGTATTGAGTTCGGAATTACGCCGCAGCCCCTTTGCAAAAAGACTATAACAAATTCACCTAGTTTATAAGCATAATTCGGGAAATACTATATAGGTATTTTAACCTATACCCTCTACTAGTTAAGGAAAATAATATAGGAACCCTATATATTCCTACTACTTATAAGCAAACCCTCTAAATATTATAAAGTTAGACGCGCGCCGTACTAGGGCTAATTATATTAGAGCTAAACGGGCTACTAAGGCTCTTATAGCCTAGAAAAGCTACTATATAAGATAACTCCTTAATCTAAAAGGTTAACCTTCTAGTAAGGTGCTATAAATACTACTATATAAGAGGTAACTCCTTAACTAAAGAGGTCTTTCCTACGAGGTTCTTATAGCTAGAAGTATAAGAAGCTCTGCTATTATAAGTAGGGCCTTATACCTCTCCCTCTTCCTTATCCTTATCCCTATAACCTATAATAAATCCTTAACTATATTAATACTAGACCTTATATATAAATACGCTAAGCCTAAGCGAGGTATACCCTTTAGTATAAATAATATAGAGGGGGTTACTAGAGAGTTTAGTCTTAATATAATGAATAAAACCTACTCCTTTATTAACTACTCTACTATATATAGAGAGCGTATTATTAGTATAGCCCTTAAGAGGGCTTATTTTAATACCCCTATAGGGGACTCTATAAGGTATAATAGTATTAGAACTAAGTAAGTAAACTTAGTAATAGAGGTTTAGTAGGTTATTATATACCCTATAGAGTAGCCCTTCTTTAAGCAGGTCCTCTATATTACTAAGGTAGAGGTAGCCTAGGCAGCCTAGGTAAATATTAGTAAGTATAGCTTGTGCTAACTAATAGAGAGAGCGTTACTAATAATAGTATAGCTACTAGTAGATAAAGCGGTAATAGAGGTAGTATTTAATAGCAGCGCGGGTAGTGCGCGAGAGGAAAAGTCGATAGTTTTATAGTTTAAATAATTAAAAACTACGTTATTATTAATATAAAGTTAAAGATCGTGAGGCTATAGGTATATATAAGTACGGCTATAGTTAGGAAAGTTATAATCACGTGACTAAAGGCTGTATATTGTTAGGAGGCGCGGAGTTAGAAGGTCTATTGCACTTAAGCAGGTAAAATCACTATGCAGTGGCTAGAGGCCTGCTTTAAGGGTATAACTTACTCCTATTAAAGGTTTAGAGGTATCCTACTCTATATAAGTATTTAGTAAGTAATTAGTCTAAGTATTATAATTTATAGGGCTATCTTCTAATTATATAGTCTTATACTTCTAATATAGCTAAATATAGCTTATTAGAAAGGTAGCTTTAAGAAAAGTTTATAGCGCTTAGTAGCGCTAGAGCGATAATTCATATTATCTATTTCGATTTATACTTCTTAAAAGATAGTTATACCTTTCGGTATACCCCCTTATAATTATAAGTATACTCTATAGAGCTATAAGGAATACTATTAGCAGGGTCTCTAAAGGGGCTATTAGTTTAAAACGAGTATTTATATAAGTAAGCGTATTATATATTTCTAGTATAGTAGAGGTAGCCTGGGCTAGTAGGCTCTAGGGCGGTATTAATATAACTATATTTATATTCTTTAGTATTATAGCTTCTAAGTCTTCTATATACTTATTAATATAGTTATTATACTTAATTACCTTATCTATCTCCTTATTAGTAGCTTATATATAGCTCTTACTAATTAGATAGTTAATTTGCTCTTATATTATAATAAGATCTATATATTAGAACTCCTTAATAAGCCCCTTTAAGTTATTATTAAGAAACTTCTTTTATTAAATATTATATTATATATAGTAAAAACTTCTATATAGCAGATTCTATATATAAAACGAGTTACTAGAAATATAACCTATTAGGAAGCTAATAAATATATATAGTATAAGTTCTCTATAGTAGTATTACTTAAGTTAGGCCTCCTTTATTATAGCGAAGGCCTTATAGCTATAGGTATATAGGTATAAGAGGTTAGGGTGCGCGTACCTAGCGGACTCGCGTGCTAAGAAGTATTTATAAAATAGCTCATAGGGCGTTTACTAGCTTCTGCTACTATAGGTATATAGTTATATAAGTAGGTAGATAACCTTATTATCTTAGGCTATAGTATATTTAGTAGCTTTGCTCTTATTACTATAGCCCTTGCGCGCTCTTTAATAATAATACTGATTTATTCTACTCTACTATTATACGCTTAAGTATTAGTAGCTAAGGGCTTAAAGTAGATACCTTACGCCTTAAGAGTAGTAATAATATATAGGTACTTTATTAGCTCGAGGTCTTTTTTAATTACCTTTATATACGCTCTATATTATATTAAGAGTGTTATTAAATAGTTTTTAATTATTATAAGGAGTTTATCTATCCCTTACTATACTAAGTAGAAGTCCTAGGTATATACTATTAGTTAATTTATTATAAAGAGCGCTAAGCGATACCCTTTATAGCCTTTATTATAGTTATAGAACTCTAGGGTAATATATTTACTTAGCTCTGCGCGCTTAATAGATTCTTATGGAGCTTAGCGTATTTAATAATAAACCTTACTTATACTATAAGTATTATAGTTAATTATTATAATAAGCTTACCCCCTTAGGTAAAGCAGACTCCTCTCGCGCTATTTAAGAGATATTAGATAGCCTCTAGGCCTAGGTATTTAAGATACTAGTACTAAATCGTAGTATTACTATAGATAGGTTATTACTTTATTACTATATTATATTATATATAGGTAGCGCTTAGCTAGTAGTTACTAAGCGCTTATAACGAATATAGCGTTTATATTACCCCTCTCTCTATATAATATGGGGCTTACTAGGGTCTCCCTATATTTAAAGACTTATTAGTAATACTACTCCTCTAACGCGTAGAGGTATATATAATATAACCTTTATAGATAGTTATTTTATAAGCTTATATCGTATTAGATATCTTATTAATATAGCTTCCTAAGCGACATAAGGTTACTTATAAATCTATAGTATAGCGCTATATTATATAGTTATAGGCGTATTATATTTCTACTTTATCCCGCTACCTTAATATTAATTATATTATATCTCTTAATAGGAACCTAGTGCGCTCCTATTTATAAGAAGTTACTATAAGTAGCTCTTATAAGTATAGTAAACTATATAGTATTATTAAAATATATATTATCGTTCTAGAGTCTAGGATTATAAAGTTAGTAGTTATTTAGTTATATATAAAATACTAAGTTTAAGGTCCCCTTATAATAGCTATATAGTTATTTCTTATCTATATATGCTTTATTACTTAGTTTAAGCCTATAAATATATTTTATAAGGTCCTTATTATTATTAATACGCTCTTCTATTAAATAGTAGAGGGATTTACTTCTCTAAAGCCGTTCTAAGCATACTTCTTTAAATATAATCTAGTACTTAGCTGATAAGTAACAACTATAACATACTAAGTAGAGCCCCTTTTTATTTATTATTTATATAGTTATAGGCACTCTTTTATAGCCCTTAGGTATAGATATTATACCTTATCCTCCTCTTTATAGCTAGTATATAATAAGCTTATACTTCTTTAGCGCTTCTAAGCTATCCTCTAAAGTAGCGTTCTTATTATCTCCTAGCGTAGTAGGGCTAAATACTCCTTAGCTTATTTTAATATATACGTTAGCTATTTTAAATATATTAAGAGTAACTTAGGTATCTTTTAGTATATCTCTTATTACTAGGGAGGTAGTATTTATATATAACTATATAATTATCCAGTATATATAGACTTAAATATCTAAACTACTATTACTAAGTATTATAATAAAGTTTATAAACTCCTAGTTAGGCTCCTTTATTTATAAAAAGCTACTAGCTTATACTTTAGTAATAGCTTTTTCTTATTCTATAAGCTATTCCTCTATATTATACTTTATAAGTAGCTTCTTTTATAATAGGAGGTCTAGGATTATAATATAACTATTCCTAGCTATAGGTTTATATTTATAAGTATTGATATTAATACTCTTATAGAGTATATATACCTAGTAATTAATACCCTTCTCTATAATATAATATAAGTATAAGAGATCTAAGTAGATATTATTATAAATCTAGTTTTGATGTATATATTATTACTTCTTATATACTTCGTAGTATTTATTTCTAAATATATACTTTACTTGGTAAGCCTAGTATAGCTCGCGGTTTGCTTTTAATAAGTTTATAGTTATATTAGCGCGAGTAGTAGTTATATCATCGCTTAGTAGTATAACTACTATATTATTCCCCGCGCGTCTTATAAGGTAGTTAGAGATATCTAGGATAGTTAGCTCTATAACCTCGCTTCTAAAGCGGCTTTAGAGTATACTATCTATATTCTAAATAGTAATATATAGGTTAATACTATCCTATAGTTTAAGGCTAGATACGTTTATATATAGGAGGTTAATTTATAGGATCTAGTTACTATATCTATATAGCTAAGTAGTATTTATTATAGTTATTATCTTATAATTAGGGGTTTTAGAGTAGTGTTTATAGTAATATAGTATATATTAGATTATTAATTATTAAAATAGGCGTAATTATATATATATTAGTAATACTATTATATGTATATTTCTTCTATATATATACCTTTATTTAGGCGCGTCCTAGCCCCTTTTCTAGCGCGTACCCTGGTTGCTTTGGGCCTGTGCGGAGCTAGGCGAACGTCGCTCCGAACTTCGCAGCATACGTTACGGACCCTCTAATCTAATAGGACTTTCTAAAGAGCTTTAGTAGTTTAAGAGTCTATATAGTTAAAGATCTTAATAATATCCTAAAGGTTATCCTTAAACTTAGCTTATAGTTAGTAACCTTGGATATAGTACTCAAGGTATTTACTAGTATAAGAAGTAATATAGCTAGTAATCTTACTTAGGTTAGTCTCCTTAGGGTTAAAGGACTTAATTTAGCTATATATCTTATAATCAATAATAACTTTAAAACTATTAAAAATTAGGATTACTAATTAGTATTAAGATAAAAAGAAAGGAGAGAGAGTAGGAGAGGATTAGGTATTAGTATTATTAGCTATTAGAAAGGAGGGATAGAGCTATATTTAGAAGTTATATAAAATAGCTAGATTAATATTTATACTTTAATTATAGGTATTATCCTTAAGCTATAGTTTTAAGTAGTTAGTCTATATATTAAGTAACTTATAGATACTATTACTTAATCTTCTTATTACTAATAACCTAGTTTCTCCTTTTATATTATATCCTTCTATATTTACTCACTTCCCTAAAAAGAGTACTATTTTAGAAGGGATTACTTATTTCCCTAAAGAGGGGACCTAAGGAGGGATTATTAGAAGGGCCTCCCTAAAGAGGGGACCTTCTTAGTAAAGGGATTATTTAGAGGAGGGGTTTAAAATACTTGCCTACTTACCTTATTAGATCTTATTAACCCTAAAGAGGGGATACACTAAAAACGTAAGGTTAAGAAGTCAAGGTTATAAAGTTATAAAGTTATAAAGTTATAAAGTTATAAAGTTATAAAGTTATAAAGTTATAAAGTTATAAAGTTATAAAGTTATAAAGTTATAAAGTTATAAAGTTATAAAGTTATAAAGTTATAA
>JAVHLU010003305.1:0-11984 GCA_036785755.1 Colletotrichum ledebouriae
ATACTTTTATAGTTATTATTTTATGTTTTATAGTTATTAAAGTATTATTAAAGAGATATTATATAGGTATATAACTATATATACTATAGTTATTTATTAAGGTTTATATAAACCTTATAAGAGTATTATAGAATTTTTAAGATATACCTTCGGTATTCTTATAGTACTCTAGGTATAGTTCTTTAAATATAATCTAATACTGAGCTAATAAGTAATAGCTATAATAAGCTAAGTAGAGCCCCTTTTTATTTATTATTTATATAATTATAAGCGCCCTTTTATAGCCCTTAAGCATAGATATTATATCTTATCCTCTTCTTTATAACTAATATATAATAAACTTATACTTCTTAAGTACTTCTAAGTTATTCTCTAAGGTAATATTCTTATTATCTCTTAATATAATAAGGCTAAATGCTCCTTAGCCTATTTTAATATATAGGTTAGCTATCTTAAATATATTAAGAGTAACTTAGGCGTTTTTTTATATATCTCTTATTACTAAGAAGTAGTATTTATATAAAACTATATAGTTATTTAGTATATATAAACCTATATATCTAAACTGCTATTACTAAGTATTATAATAAAGTTTATCAACTACTAATTAAGCTCCTTTACTTATAGAAAGCTACTAGCTTATACTTTAGTAATAGCCTTTTCCTATTTTATAAGCTATTCCTCTATATTACGCTTTATAAGTAGCTTCTTTTATAATAAGAGGTCTAGGATTATAATATAGCTACTCCTAGCTATAGCTTTATACTTGTAAATATTAATATTAACGCTCTTATAGAGTATATATACGTAGTAATCAATACCCTTCTTTATAGTATAGTATAAATATAGGAGATCTAGATAGATATTAATACAAATCTAGTCTTAGAGTATATATTATTACTTCTTATATACTTTATAATATTTATTAGTTAGCTTAACAACCTCGCCTCTAAACTAGCTTTAGAATATACTATCTATATTCTAAATTGTAATATATAAGTTAATACTATCCTATAGCTTAAGGCTAGATACCTTTATATATAGGAGGTTAATCTAGAGGATCTAGTTATTATATCTATATAGCTAAGTAGTAGTTATTATAGTTATTATTTTATAATCAGGGGTTTTTAGAGTAGTATTCATAGTAACATAGTATATATTAGACTATTTATCATTAAATTAGGCGAAATTATACATATATATATTAGTAATACTATTATATATATATAACTTCTATATATATACCCTTATTTTAGGCGTATCCTAGCCCCTTTTCTAGCATATACCCCGGTTGCTTCAGGCCTATACGGAGCCGTGCGAACATCACTCCGTACACGCAGCCAGACCCTCTAATCTAATAAAAAGCGTCTAAAGGGTAGCTGCACCCTTAAGCCTGAAGGGCCCACACGTGATATTATATTTAGAACGAAGAGTCTGAATATAGCTGCACTTAGGTACGCACGCCTAGCGCCGTGACGTGATAAGGGCGCTTAACGTAGTTAATATCTTAAATATACTTAAACGTAGTAAACCTCCTTTAAAGGGTTTATCGCCTTTAAGGAGAAAACCTTCTGAAATTATAGAATTTTTACTTATAATTTTCGCCTACTACGTGGACCGTATTATTATATAATCTTATATATCAAATAAAACTAGAATAAATTTAGTTTATTCTTATTATGAGGATTAATACTTTTAGTTATTTAAATAATTATACATAAATAAAGTAAATTAGTTATTATAATAGCTTTAATTGTATTAACTTAATAAAAATAGGTTAGAAATAGTAAAAAATAATAATAGAAGTATTAATATTAACATAAAAATTATTTATACTGAAAGAAGGTCTATAAATAAACAACTACTTTGTAATAGCTTTAATTAGTAATTATCTTATTTAGACTATTAATTATTAGCTTAAGTAGGCTTATTTATAATATATAATATATTATTATTATTATTAGGTTCCTCTCTATAGTTTCAGGTAAGGGGTTCCTAAACCTTATATATATGTACATATATATTATAGCTATATAACTTTCTATATTATTTCATATATCGTTAGGTTTTATATACTCAAGATTAGTAATTAGCATGCTATCGACTAACAGGTGGTGTTTTATATCTATCGACGCTCTAGAAATATGCGAGTGGTTCTCAAAAACGGCGAGAGTCGATGTGGTTGATGATATGAGCTCCTCTGCCTGGCCTCCGTGACGTAACCGCGATATGTGAGTTGCGGGAGGCTACTTCGTCTCCACTAGAATGCACTTTTGCTAACGGGTAAGGTAAAAAATGCCTTTATTCTTTCAGTCGATGGTTTTTGACGCGATGGTTTTCCGCAGGCGCACTACACTTGTGTCGCTGCTGCTGCTTGGTGTGACGTTCTGATAAGATCGTTATACTGTATTGGATGCTATTTGTATGAGCTGTTGCTCTTTTCTCTATTTGTTCCGCTGTGGATTATTAGGTGCTCTGGATGTCTCACGACGTTGT
This sequence comes from Colletotrichum ledebouriae, assembly GCA_036785755.1. Lineage (NCBI taxonomy): Eukaryota > Fungi > Ascomycota > Sordariomycetes > Glomerellales > Glomerellaceae > Colletotrichum > Colletotrichum ledebouriae. The sequence continues at coordinate 2,497 of JAVHLU010003305.1, forward strand.
TGCTGACGGCTTTCTCAAGTTTAGCAAGAATGGACCGAAATCCGATGTCGCCTATGTCTTGATTTATATACGTTAAATTTTCATTTTCTGCTGGCCAAATTGGGAGTAAGATAGCTCTGATTAGTCCATTTCCCAAGTTTACTAGCTTTCGTCCTGGAAAAATAATCCGTCTTCCGAGTCGCCTTGTTGATATGCGAGCCACGTGTGAGTGCTTTACACTGGTGATGGAAACAGTCTATCTCAAATAAGCCCGTGCATGGAAGGTCTCCTCTAACGGCAATGCTTCGCGATTGTGTAAATGTACCGCGAAAGGCTCCATGACGTAAGTAACACTCCTCCTGGGACAATCATTAGCGCTTACGGAGACGAGATGTCCCGCTTGCTGGAGCAGCGAGTCCTGCCTCTATGAGCTCGACCGAGGCATTCACCAGTTCCTCTATCTGCAGCACCTTTCCTTTTGTGGAGAAAACACGGCAGAAGGAAGAAGATATCCGTTTACCCGCGCTGAGATATGCACTTGGCTCTTGATTGGTCCCTAGGACAGTCAATCGCTGTGATGTCCGCATGTTAGTACTCAAAAAAGTGTTGTGATGGTTCGTTCTTGTACCACCATCCCGCGTCATTGCAACCAACTCCTGTAGGATTTCAACTCGTCGGCCCTCAACTGTGTCCACGGGTTGGCAACCGTTTCGGCGTGAACAAGACTCATAGGCGGAAACATGTCTGGAAGCAAACAGAGAGTCATCCAACGCCCGAATAAAGCCGAGCTGCCAGCACACAAAATCAGGCCCCAGGGCTATCGAACCCCTCAACAGTTGCGCATGTGTTCAATGATCGACCCGACGACGTCAAAATTGGGTTCCCAAGGCCGCAGCATAACGCGCTTACTGAAGATGTTGAACCAATCACGGCCCGCTGATTACGAAGAAACTGATATTTCATCTGCTGCGTTTCATTTACTACGAGCCCTGCATGTCAGACTCCCATCCATACGACTTTACCTGCTTCATGGCGTTTCCTCAACACACCGATTCCATTGCTCGAGACTGATGCCGAGCCATCCACTTCAATCATTATGACCACCAAAGCTTCATGATTTGCGCGTTTTTAGACCCGGCTGGCGAACATCTTACTAATATGGGTAATCCTCATTATCGCGGAGACACATTTGGTCCTGGGCACTGCAGGCATGCAAAGATGACTGCAGGCTTGGGCAACGGTACTTCAACGATCATCAGACTCCGGTGAAAAGGCTGTGCAACGTGAAAACACCTGACAGGGTTGCTGAACTCAGCAACTCGAAGAAAGCTATCTTATTGCGATTTGTTAGTCTTCTTGGTGTCGTTTACCTTCTCTCCGTGGTAGTCAACAGAGCCATACTAAACCGTTTGCTGCGGGGGACAAACATATTTAAGGAACCGTAAAAGCCCCCGAGACGGGTTAGTAGTTGGAAATTGATCTTCATTCTCTTATTCATTCTCATTGACTGCGACCATGGAAGAGCAGTCACTTTTGATCGGGTTTGTTGCAGCCCTCTTCCTCGTCTTTCTTGTAGACAATCTATTCCACTCGAGCAAGAATGCCCGTCATCTTCCGCCCGGTCCCAGAGGTCTGCCCTTCGTTGGCAACCTTTGGGACATGCCAAAGCCGGACGAGTTTGCTGCCAAACACTGGATGAAACACAAAGATCTACACGGTACGCGAGCCATAGGTTCTTAACAGGATGCACAGGGGTGTCTCCCCTTGCCCCATGACATTTGGCTAACCGATAATCTCAACTTACATAGGCCCAATCAGTTCGGTTACAGTTTTCTCAAAGACACTGATCATTCTCAACGACCCGGAAATCGTCTTTGATCTTTTCGAAAGGCGATCTGCCGAGTTCTCATCAAGACCGTCGCAAGTATTTGCAACGGAAATGTACGTTTTGTGCCATCACCCTAATCAACCTCTTCTTGAATCCCCTCCAACTCCGACGACTAAACCAGCCCTACTAACGATAAGCTAGGATCGGGTGGGAAATGAATACCGGTTTGCTCAAATACAACGAGTCGCTGCGTTTCCAACGCAAGGCCGTGGCCCGCATTCTGGGAACCAAGTCCGCAGCTGCACAGTACAATGATTCGCAAGAGGCCGAGGTAGGCCATTTTTTGATCAATGTCCTGGAAAATCCGCAGGATCTCAAGGACCATCTCCAAAGGTGAGCAGGAAAACAAACAATTAGGGTGATTGACGAAGGTGATGCTCACAATTATTCAGAGAAGCTGGAGCGGTCATCCTGAAACTTTCCTACGGTTACAATATGGAGAGGGATTACAAGAAGGACCCTCTTCTCGTCAAGATGAATCAGGCTGTGGAGAACCTCGCCTTCTCCATAGTCCCTGGACAATTCCTGGTGGACACTTTTCCGATATGTGAGTGCTCTCCACACCTGTCATCCGATAAGTAGACGACAGACTTTAACATTTCATTCTTATTTAGTGCGTTATGTTCCTGAGTGGTTTCCTGGGGCTGGCTGGAAGAAGCTGGCAAAGAAATGGGCCGCCGAGCTTACGGAAACGGTCGAGATACCGTACCAGTTCGTGAAGAACCAGATGGCTGGGGGAAAGCATGAGCCATCGTACCTCTCTCGCGCGCTTGAGACTACTGAAGATACGCCTCTTAACAACCTGAACAATAAGTGGACTGCAACTACTCTTTTTGGCGCTGGGTCGGATACTGTAAGCCCCCAAAGTACCTTATGGCCGCCTTCCAATGACGATGTAGTCACGAGTCACCCGTGCTAACAATTACTCAGACCGTCGCAGTCATTGCCGTGTTCTACCTCGCAATGGCGATGTTCCCCGATGTCCAGAAGAAAGCCCAGGCAGAGATTGAGGCTGTGGTGGGCAGCAATAGACTACCTGTGGCGAGCGACCGGAAAATCCTGCCCTACGTGAATGCTCTTATCAAAGAGATCTTACGTTGGCACCCAATCGCCCCCTTGGGCCTCCCCCACGCCAGTTCAGAAGACACCACTTACAGGGGCTATCGGATACCTAAAGACTCTATTATCATGCCCAATGTCTGGTTCGTAACCCTTCTGAACACACGTGCTCACTCTGGCGTGAAGGATGGAAACTGACGGTGACGTTTTTCAGGTGGTTCATGCATGACCCTGCTGTATACCCAGATCCTATGGAGGTGCGACCAGAGCGGTTTCTGCAAGGTCACAAATTGCCACCTGATCCAAGTAAATTCGTCTTTGGTTTTGGTCGGAGGGTATGCTCAGGCAAACTTCTGGCGGAGAATGCCATCTACCTCACCATCGCACAGTCTCTCGCTGTCTTCAACGTCACTAAACCGGTCGTCGATGGTAGGGCTGTCGAGCTGAAGGCGGAATTTGTTCCCAGTGCGATTAGCCATCCAGTCGACTTCCAGGTTGATATAAAGCCCCGCTCATCGCACCATGAAGATTTGGTTCGCTCAATTGAGGAGAAGTTCCCGTGGCAGGAATCGAATGCAAAGGACTTGGGCATAGCCAAGCACTAGCGACGTTCTACGTTGTCAAAAATGGAACTTGCACTTCCGTCTTACTTATTATTGTTTTCTTTGGTATCGACTGTTGGAGGCTTGATACTTCATGAGAGTTTTCGAGGCAAAGGTAGGCCTGTCAGCACACAACGTGAAATGGTCTCTTAGGCTGGAAGCTTGGCGTCAATGTCCCGGTGACGGGTTGACTTTACTCAAGCAAGTAATTGACTATCAGTGGCATGCAATGAAAGCATATAGATTGAATGAATTTACGAAGTCTAAGCAAGAGCACAAGAGGTATCGTTCTTCGCCCCTCAGCGCCTCCAGCAAGCCATCAGCGGCATGCTCGCCAACGGCGGTGGTTCCAAGCATTCGATCGTTATTACGTTGTCATCATGTCATCTTGCGTGAGAAATGTCAGCACTATGGCTGTATTGACTATTTGACGCTGATCTCGCAACACCGGCATATTTGACAATATCGAACAAGCGGCATCTATGGAGCTTCTGGATAGGGCTTCTCACGACCGTGTAGCTGACGATTCAATGTGAGTAACTTCAGTCCACCCGCCTGCTAGAGCCTTCCTAATAGTGCTTGGCTATTCACAGCTTGATCTCGTCGCATGAGGCGATCATGCCTCTTCAGGCAACTTTCAACACTATTGAGTATAAGCAGAATGGTTTTTCGACGCTAGATTTTGGTACACCTCATCTGTCTGTTGAATGATTGACTCAGCGATTAACGTTGGGTATCGTGGCGCTTTGGATTCGCTCGAGCCTATTGCACGGGATGGAAGCTCTTCAGGCATAATTCCTGAATTAGTTGCATGGCATGAGGCACTTTTGTTCTCAAGTCTCGTGTAAGTGTTAGCTTCCTTGCACGTTATTGGCCAGAGACATTCGTGTTTGTCCTCGCGTCATGTCATGAAATACTCAGTTGGTAATTTGGCAAAGCACCCAGCAGATAGAAGTATTCGATTCTCTGCAGCGTTTACTGCAACTGAGGAGCTCCAAGATGTTCACATACTACTATGCTACACTACTGGGGTTCCAGGTTACTAAATATGAACTTTTCACCTTGTCATCGCAAGAGATGAGTTAAAAGACTCTGTCGTCAGTGAGATCCAATACGCTACAGACAGCGGGAGAGAACTGAGCAAGCTTGAGTAATGACTAGAGACCCATCTCCCTGTAATTTTTCAGTATGTGCTGATGGGGCTGTATCCCGGACTGGAATCACCGTTGCTCTTCACAGTCTTCGTGGTCACCAATCCTTCTTCTTTGTCGTATTTGACTTCCGCTTCCTTGACCAACTCATGATTTTCGCTGAGAACAGTGATGTTCGCCAGGTGAAGTCCGTTCTTCGACGCACCCAGGGCTGCGGCAGTTACCAGCGCAGTACTATCCGTCGGATCGAACTGGTCGTCGATGGGCAAGCCAGTCTTTAAACCGTTGTATGTGTACCATCCGGCAACGGATACCAGATATAGAATCATCGGAAGTACTCTTATCAAAGCCGTTGGCTGCGTCTGGTGATATCCGACTCTGGAAGTAGTACAATTCCCGTTGATAGTGATTCTACTGGTTGCATTATGTTTGGCAGAATAGTATATCCGTGAGTAGGTGCCTGCATACTCAACCAATCCACGCAAAGCAGACTCGACAGCGACAGAGTACATGAAATTTCCCGGTCCATCACCGGTGGTATTGAGGCTGAGAAGGGAATCGATGAGACCGCTGCCCTTGAGTTGTGACTCCTGTTAATACTTAACTTCAGCAGGGGCTGGGGGAAGAAATGAAACGCACCCAAGTCGTGATGGAAATTTCGAGAAGGTCAGAAACATTCTATACTATCTCATTTGGCACTGCGGAACTGCCTATCTTCTCCTCCATCCTTAATGTGAACAGCCCCGTGGCTGTGGAATAAGTCACGACGTTGTTGGTAATAATAGGCTCGATTGAGCATGTTAGTTTCGAAAGATATTTGTACTTCCCATAAGGTTCGAGGTAGAGCTCATGTTCTTTAACGACTTCTTTAGTTTGGCATGGGAGGGGCGCCACTCCTGTTACGACCGCAAACGGCGCCGTATCGCAATAGGCGGGCTGCGCGCGGCATGATATTAGGCTATATATAGGTTAGAGGCGTAATACGTAGTACGAGGGCTTAATAGTATATATAAGTATATAATAGGAGCGTAGGTTATACTATAATTAGGTATAAGGATAGCTTTACTTATATAACTATAATTAATATAACTTTTTAACCCCTAACTATATATAAGATCCTTATTATTATATAGTAATTATAAGGGGTTAGACCTGAGTTTATTTAATAAGAGGTCGCTATAATACTATTTATTTAAGCTAAAGAGGAAAAGGGGAAGTTTTCCTCTCTAGTAGAGATTTTATTAGTTTATAGGGAATCACTAAGTAAGCCCTAGGTAAGCCCTAGGTAGCTCCTAAAAGTAATAAACCTAAATAGAAGCCTAAGTAAGCTTAACCTAGGTATAGCTTATAATACTATCCCCCCTCCTAGCTAGTCCCCCCCTAGGTATAAGCTAGGTTGCTATTATTATTTATAACTAGTTTATATAGGGCTTTATACCTATTTATTATAGCAATCTCTATAATAGCTTCTATAAGCTCCTAGGTAGGCTCTATATACCCCTCCTACTTAACTAGGACCTCGCGCCTCCGCTCTTACCTAACTACCTTCTAATACGCTATATATATCTCCTCTATATACTACTCGAATTCGCTATTATTAGCTATAATTAGTAGTAGCTAGGGGTTTATTCTTATTTATATAAATAAGAGGTCCTCTAGTACTCTCTAGAGGAGGTTTATATAGAACCTCGGGTAGATATTACTAGGTATATCTAACTTAATAACGTATAGGCTTAGGACTCTTATTATAATATATTTATAATATAACTATAATAGCTTCTTATTAAGCCTAGGGCTCTTATAATTAGCTATTAAAAGCTAAACCTTATTACCTACTTAGTACTCCTCTATAGGTATCCTATACTAGTTTATATTCTCCTCGCTATATTATTAGGTAGCTATAATACTTACTTAGATAAAGTCTACTACCTCTTATAGTCTTATTACTAGAAGGGTAGCTATTATATCCCTAGAGGGGGCTTCTTCTATTATATTATTTACTATAAGTATAGGGTTAATATAGTACCTATATTCTAAGAAGAATAGCAAGAGCCTAGTTATATTACTAACCTTATTATAAAGTATTAGCTAGGTAATAAGTAGGAGCTACCCCTAGTTATTCTATACCTAGGTTATAAATATATATAGGATAGCTTATATCTCCTAGTTCTACTTATTAGTATTACTATTAATCTATAAGTAGTATATAGTACTTAATAGCCTCCTTATATTAATAAGGTAATAGAATTTAGCTTAGAAGTAGCTTACTTAGTTAAACCCTTAATTACTAATAATACTATATAGGAACCTATAGAACTAGAAGTAAGAGGTAAGGAACTAGTAGGTATAAGCTTCTATCTCTATAATACCTATCTCCTCTAGTATTACTAACTTACTTAGCTTATTTACTATAACCTATAAGTATTAGCTAGTATTATCCTTTATAAGTAATAAGTTTATAATAAAGTCTATTAAGAGGTCTAAGTTTAACTAGGTAGGTACTAGTAGGGGCTTTAGGAAGCCCCTCTTAGCTTACCTCTAGATATATATCCCTTTATAGATATTATAGTTCCTTATAAATCTCTATGCTATTTATAATTATCCTAGCTAATAGAATTACTAGCTTACTATTTCTAGTATATTATTATAGCTTAGGTAGGTAGTTATACTTAAGTTATAGCTCTATTAGATAATTTTTATATAGAGCTCCCCTAATAGGTTATTATTATCCTCCCTACTAGGTACCTATAGCCTCCCCCTAGATATTAGTCTCCCCTAATTATTAATATTATACTTACTAATTTAGATCTTAGCTTTTTATATCTAGTAAGAAGCTCTAAAGCTAGTAAATAACTATATAATATATAGCCTTATATATTATATCCCTCTTTATAGTTTCTAGCTATAACGCTTATAGTTTAGGGTTACTATTAAAGACTATAGTATCTAGGATATTAGTATAGTACTTCTAACTTCTCCTTACTAAGGGGCTAACTATAGGGTCCTTATAGGGGTAAGCGTAGTTTAGTATTAGCTATAAAACCCTCCCCTATTTCTACTTATTATCTTACCCTTATAGCGCGTCTTACTCTCTCTAAGAGAGGGTATTAGAGGTTACTACGTCCTTACTAGGGTAGTATTTAATAATAAAATTATACTAAGATAGCTCCTCTACCTACTAGCTCTAGCGCTCTATAAGGTATTACTTCTTTATAAAGTATTTAAACCCCTAGTAATTAGTTAATACCTTAAAAGTAGTTATATTATATAGCTCTGCCCTCTATATATATAAGTAAGAAAGGATTACTAGGAGCTCCTTATTATAAATAAGGTAGTTATACTCTATAGGTAAGAGTTCTATAAGTAGAACGCTATAAGACGCTAGGTACCCTCTAAGTTAATTTATAAGAATACCCCTCTTAATATAAATCCTAAATAGTTAGTTTTAATAATAACCTTATCCTCTAGGCTAAACTAGTAGAGTACTAGCTAGGTATTAAAAAGCTACTTAAGCTATAAAAAAGCTCGTTCTTAATTATCTCCCTACTAGAACGTTATATTCTTCCTAATAAGTAGTATAAGTAGTTTAATAATATCCCTATATTCTAGTATAAATATATTATAATAGAATATAAACCCTAGGAAGCTCTAAACCCCCTTTAAGGAGGTAGGGGGTAACTACTTAGTAATTACCTAGAGTTTCTTAGGGTTATAAGAGAGACCCTCTCCTATTATTATAATAAACCCTATATACTTAACCCTCTTAATTAAGAACTTATACTTTATAAGGTCGAGGTTTAAGCTTATATCTACTAGCTTCTAGAGGACCTCCTAGACCTTCCTCTTATAGTTTTCCTTTATTCTATTAGAATAAATTAATATATTATTTATATAAGTAGTAATAAAGTTATTAATAAAGTCCTATAGGGTACTATTAATATATCGCTAGAAGCTAGTAGGGGTGCTAGTTAAGCTAAATAGGTAAACTACTTACTTAAATAACCTATACTAAGTATAGAATATAGTTCTCTCCTAGTACTACTCTACTACCCTTAACTTATAGAAGGTAATTACTATATCTAGCTTAATATACTACTTAGCTATACTTACCTAGTATAGTATCTTAGAGATTAGTAAGAGGGGTAGTAGTCTTTCTTTATATTATATTAAAGGCCCTATAATTAATATAAAAGCGAATTCCCCTACCTAGCTTCCTTATAAAAAGTATTAGTACCCTAGTAAATAAGCTACTAGCTTTAATAAACCCCTTATCTAGGAGGTCTTATAGGGTCTTTTTTAGTATTAATAGCTTTTCTCTTAATATATTATAAAGAGAGCCCTAGGGGAGTAATAGCTCTCTCCTACTTAGTCCTAGTATAATATTAATCTAGTAGTCTACCCCTAGTTACCTAGGGGGTAGTAAATAAGCTTTATTAGGGTTAAATAGGTTAGGAAACTCCCTTAAGACCTAGTTTAATAGATAGTATTATTAATCCTCTTTTAGTCTTGGGTTTAAGGCTTTCTTAATATTAAATAAGCTAATAGCCCGTACTAGTACCTCTTTAGTACCCTCCTAGTACTTACCCTATTATCTCGCTAAGCGTTAGTAGATTATAGAGAATAAGGGTATATTAAGGAACCTTATAACCCTTATTTCTTTTATAAGAGGAGTTTCTTCTTAATTCTTTAGGTATAGCCTAACTTATCCCCTCCTATAGTATACTTAGTAAGCTATAGTATTATAAATAACCTAGCTCTATTCTATCTAAGGGCGCCCTAAGAGGATATTAGGGTCTAGGCTATTAACTA